>JAEQBH010000252.1:600000-805460 GCA_016808115.1 Tetrastigma voinierianum | reverse complement strand
TTAGTATTTTTTAATCATTAGAGAATATTATATATATATATATATATATATATATATATATATATATATATATATATATATATATATATATATATATATATATATATATATAATGTTTTATATGATTTTATTTTGTCTAATGGTTTTTATATGTTTTATTTCAATAATTATAGTGATAAACTTCAAACTTAATTGGATAAGTTTACTACATTTCAAAATGGTAAAAATAAAACATGCAGAAGGATTGGTAATGTGAGAAGATAGTCAAATGGTATCAACCTAGTACAAAATATTTTGCAATGAGTTTGGAAAGACAAACTACCGTACATATTAGAATTAGAAAAAAAACAAGAATATCAAAGGATGACAAATGAAAAGAAAATAGAGACTCATTGCAAAGTTTAGTCTCTCACCTATTGAAAAGACCTAAGGTTGACTAGGTAACCTTGAAGCTGCGCAACAAATGATGACATTGAATTTAAAAAAAAAAAATCTAATAGCTTCATGGTTACAAATGGTTCTCATAAAAAATGCAATAAGAGAGAAGCCCCATTTCCCAAGATGACAGACCCCATTTCCCGGAGTCTCATGATAATATTTAACTTTCAAAATTTCTATCCTAGTTGGATCTTATATCTAAGTCTTGATATCGAATCGATACTATTTATTCATGGATACCGAAAGTTACCTTAACCAATATTCACTTACTCAACTTAAGTTTAAAATTAGAAATAAAGGATTTAAGTAAAGAATAACCCGATAGTAGATAAATACATTTACATAAGAAAAAACAAAATTACCATAACACAAATGTGAGATCTATGAGCCCAACTCAAATTAAGGTTTTAAACGATATACTTGAAAGTCAAAGAATTTATAAAATAGTTTTCTGTTCATTGACGAGGGTGGCATTAGAATAACCACGAAATCTTGTGTTCATGTTAATTTTTCTTTTTTATTATTTTTGTTTATTTTTGCAACACAAATGATTTTTAATTTTACACTTTTAAATTTCAGTATTATTTAATTAGGATAGAGCATTTAAATTCTCCGTATTTGCTTTAGGGGTACATAGAAACATAAAGATTCCTTTAAGGGCCAAGCCACTTCTCACTTATTATGTTATTACATTACAATTATTAGTATAAGAGGATCATATAACTTTAGGAATAAAAATAATTGAAGTTAAAATATCAAGGTAATGGAATGATATTACTTTCAAGTATTAACTTCTTTTTTTTATTGTAACCCTTTTTTTTAAATAAGCAACATTTTTTTGTCATTATTAAATTTCAGATATAGAGTTGAGCTTTTATTTGTTTCACGTGACTCGTAGTGGGTCTTGTTGTGGCATATGGTTTTGTGTCATCTTTGTATTATTATTTGTTTTATCGCCTTGTTAAAGTCATTTACTTGTATGCTGACTTATTCGCATCTATGAAACATTTTTTATTAAACATAAACAACAAATCAAATCATAGTCATTAATATGTTATAGAGTTATAAGTATTATAGTCATTATAGTATTATCAAATATGTAGGCTTTGGAGTTATTCCATTAGTATTATTAACCTGAATGTTGTTTCATCCTTTGTGATTTTTGGTGAATTTGATTATGTGTGTTTTATCGAATGTATTGCTTGTAAGACCCGAGAAATTCCAATTTCCGGGAAAATGGCAAAATCACTTCTAAGCATAAAATTGTAATTTCGTTAAAATCCCGAAATTTATTATCTGGATCTCGGATGATGAAACAGATTTCACCGTTGAACTGCCTCGCAAAATCTAGCCAGCACGCCGACTTCGTCAATTCCGAGACAAATGAGTTGGCACGCTGAGGCACAACACCGGTGTCGAAGATGATATTTGATACGACGAAAATCACATATAACACGTACTCATGTGCCATAATTGGCATGAGTAGATAAATAGATTATTTGTGTTAGATATTAATGAATTAATTATAATTTATATTATTTTAAATTATCAAATTAATAAATGGGTTATACGTGTTGTATTGTGTTACCAAGTTATTAATTGGGTCGTGTTTGAATTTTTTATTTCTAACTTATTTATTATTCGTATTATGTATATAGTAGAATACCTATTATTGATACAACTCAAACAAGAACCACTAACACCTAAGTTAAATCAAAGGTGAATATAATAGGAAAAGTATTTGGAGTTGGATGACAATTTGATAATATAAGGAATTTTTTGATGTGTGTGAGATGTATTGAAACAAAGTCATACCTATTATTAAAAAAATTATAGTTGTCAAAGGATTTGAACAATTCTGTTTTATTTTTCTTTCTTTTTTGTTGTAGTTTTGCAAACTAGAATAAAAATATACCTTTATTTAAACTACTAAAAATTATATTATTTTAGTATTTAGTATTTTTAATCATTAGGAGAATTTAATATATATATATATATATATATATATATATAATGTTTTATATGATTTTTATTTTGTCTAATGGTTTTTATATGTTTTATTTCAATAATTATGCTGATAAACTCTAACCTAATTGGATGTTTACTACATTTCAAATGGTAAAACAAATATATGCATGAGTCATAATGTGAGAAGTTATTTAGCCAAATGGTATCAACCTTAGTACAAAAATATTTTGCAAATGAGTTTGGAAAGACAAACTCACCGCATATTAGGAATTAGAAAAAACAAAAATATCAAAGGATGACAAATGAAAAGAAAATAGAGACTCATTGCAAAGTCTAGTCTCTCACCTATTGAAAGACCTAAGGTTGAGTAGGGTAACCTTAGGCCGTAGAAACAAATGATGACATTGAATTTTTTTTACAAAGGATGCAAAAAAAATCTAATAGTTTCAAGATTACAAATGGTTCTCTATAATTTTTTAAGATGAGAAGTTCCATTTCCCAATATGACAGAACCCCATTTGATGTTGACTTTCTATCTAACATTATTACTCTACTTGCATGGCTAGTTGAGGCCATCGTATCCCACCTCAAAAGCGGGTATAAGCTGTCAATTCCAAAACAATATTATGTTTCATATTGTTATCATTAAAATAATTAGGACTTCTATTAATTTATTATCATAACCAACTGTAACGCATCATTATAATTAATGAATATATTGGATTAGTTACTATAATATATGAATAGAATCATAATTAATTTTTATATGGATAGCATATCTAATTATTTTAAAATTAGCCGCATTTATACATACATTTTCCAAATTTTTTTATGTAAATTATACATAAATACATAAAAATCACTAATTAATACTAAGGTGTATTTCAGATTTTTTACAATACATATTAAATTACTAGAAGAAACAATCACATACTAAAATTTAAAATAGTATATACAAAAATTTATATACTTAAAATTTAAATATATATATATATATATATATATATATATATATATATATATATATATATATATATATATATATATATATAAATAAATGTAAAACAAAAGAATTCTAGTACAATATCTCTTTTAAGGTGACGATTGTTTTACTCAATTTTGAATATAACTTTGTTGTAAATAGTATTAAATAATGATTAAGTATTTAGTTATTTATTTTCTCTAAAAATCAAAATTTATTTTTTATCTAAATTTTGAGACAATAAAATTTTAAATAAAAAAAATTAGTATGAAACGAATCATGAGAGTTTTAATTGGATTATAAAGTATATGATTCATATTTTTAAATATTTATATTTTTTTTTTAATAAACATTTAAAAATAAAAGCCAAATATTTGTATTTCTATTCAACCAAATATATATTTTTATTTAACTAACATGAAACGAATCATATAAGAGTTTTTTAATTGAATTATAAAGTATATGATTTTGTCATATTTCAATATTTAGTTTTTTTTTAATAAACACAATATTTAAAAAAAGCCAAAAAGCCAACATTATTTTGGTATTTTCTATTCAAGAAAAATTTAAAATTCTAAAAAACTATTATACTTAAAAAAACCAAAACAAATGATCACCTAAATATTATAATATTTGTTTTTTTTTTTCCTTAACGCCAACTAGGTGCATATAAAATGGTTAGTTAGATGACTACCGACTAATAATTCCTTTAGTTCATGAATCACATATTTGAAGACAAAATTTGTTGGACTTTCAACTTTTATAACTAATATAATTTAATTACAAGATAGTTATTACTATTACTTATAATGATAATATACAGCTAACTTAGTATGGCTTCCCGAGCTATATTATTTAATTTCACAAATAGATATCAATGATAATAATAATAATTATTAGTATTATTATTATTATTATTATTATTATTATTGTAAAAAGATATATAGATCACTAAAATGAAGGTATTTATACTTACGTAGTAGAAGATATTAAAATTGGATCATGGTGATGGAAAACTATATTCATTATATAAAGCAATAAAAATTTATAACTATTAAGGAAAATTTTATAATTTTATATGAAAGATAGAAAAAATATTTATTCCTATATAAATATTATTTCAATTTATGAATACTTGTATATTTGCTAAAATAGCTTTTTCCTTAGACCATTTTGAGGAAATAAAAAATAAGATAGCAGTAACAAAGAAAAATTTTAAATATTGATATAAATGGATTTTAATTTTAATGAGTACGGATCCTTATTTTATTTTTAATGAGTTAACTATATAAATGTTTTATCAGCTATTGATTTATAAGAAAATCAAGAAAAAGAAAAGAAAAACGAAACAAGCGTTGGATAATCTTAATTGAGTATAGAGTTTATTTTTCATTTCCTCCATTTTCTCAATAACCAAATATTTGATTCTAAACATTTTGCATTTTGGTATGTGGATTTTGATTTTGTTTTAATCAAATAACTTGTGACGCCCCATTTCCCGAGGGTCCGTTGACTACCCGTCAACTCGCGGAATACAAGTGGAGGTCGGGTTACCCGACGCCACTTTAAAAAATCGGGCAGAGTCTTCTTTGTACTGGAGCTCTACCCAAATACAAGACCTGCATATCCTGTCCCAAACAGTCCAATATAATCCAATATCTCCAATCACATGAGAAATACGGCCACTTGGGCCCATAAACAATAATTAACAAAAATATACCAACCTATATCCAATAGTTCTAAGAGTTCAAATATTTACTTTATACAACACATATATTAAAAATTAGAGAATTCTAACACATATGAAGCTCATCAAGCCACAATCCCGCTTTTCTTCTAAACTCACCCTCAGACGTGCCGTCCCCGCATGCTCCCCGTACCGCAAAATAGTATCCCCGACAGGTGAGTTAATGCTCAGCAAGGAATCGCCCAAGTGGGCTACTCCACCTCCTAATCAAAAGGTTAAAGCAATGATCCAAAATAAATACACATTCAAGCAAATGCATGATCCTACTTGAATGTCTACATGACCAACTCAGATCCCGAGTCCTCATCGACTCTCTCACACTCACCTAAGCCTTGTATGAGAATTATTGTTTTATTCGTGGACAACCCTCCGATGTATATATATCAATTGGGGCCAGTCCAACATTGATATATTATTTGTTTGCGGATTAACTGATGAACAATAATCACGCTCCAACGACGATATTTTTATTTGACTACCCTCCGATAATTAATATTTGTGACCGTTCGAACCATTTTCTAGACTCATTTCATGCACTAACCCTATACTCTAGATGTTCCAAAGGCATATGGAATGCATGCCAATTCCAATACAGTCTAATTCACATGTAAATATATAAACATGCATATATTTACAAAACATTCAATTCACACAATCATGTCATGTAAATTCCACATTTTCCACATCAAAATTAGCTCCCTTGGGCTAACGATCATACACGAGTAATTTAATTTAAATCACTCGTCCAAACTCATATTTTCACAAGAATATATTTTCGTGACCACTGTTTCGGGAACAGTAAAACCCTAGGTTACTGTTCCTATCAAGACACAATTTATTGGTTCACTTTAGAACTCAGATCGGCCGATTCCCGCCATACACATCAAAGCACACACATTTTCACACAATGCACAACTAGGAACTCATCAGCTCCGTGGGACAACACCGACCGTCCTTAATGGGTTTCAAAATCCAACATCTCGGTTCCAAGCTTTGGAACCGATCAAACGGCCATTCAAGGCCTCAAGCAAACCAATACATGATTTATTGAACCATTCATTACACATTTCACCCAAACAGGCCATAGAACTGATACCGACTGTTCGTGGGTCTCAAATCCAAACATTTCGGTTCCAAGGTTTGGAACCGATCAAATGGCCGTTCAAGGCCTCAACCAACCGAAACATTTACATCGTACTTAAACGAATACTAAAACCCAAGTAGGGAGAAACCCCTACCTTCCGGAGTTTGTGGAAACTCCCAAAATCTGGTACCCACGCGAAGCCCTCTTCCAGAGCGCTTCTCCTTCTTGTCACGGTAAGACTCGACGGCTGATCTCGCCGTGAACCCAGAGTATAAGTCGATATTTCATCTAGAATCACCATTTTTGACTTACTGTAAGCTTCCTCCCTCATTTTCACGTTTTTGCCTTGGTTTAATAAAGGAGATAGGTACTGTTTGTTATTTTGTCATTTTGTGACTTAAATCATTTCCCTAAATGACCATTATGTCCCTTCATTTCCCAGATTTGATATTCGGCACTGCCTTACCCGTCCATTTTCATCGTTTCTCTACTCATACCACTCATGGCACATGAGTACGTGTTATATGTGACTTTCGTCGCATCGAAAATCGTTTTATGGCACCGGAAACGCGATGCCTCGAAAAACGTACGATCCAACACTGAAGTTCTCGAATATTACGAAAATTTACGTGCTAACTAGATTTCACGAGACGATTCCAACGGTGCAATCCGTTTCATCATCCGAGATCTAGAGAATTAATTCCAGATTTTTAACCGAAATTACAATTTTGTAACCGAAATTACAATTTTGTAATCGAAATTACGATTTTACCCTTTTTCAAAAAATTGGAATTTCTCGGATCTTACATAACTAGTTAGTTTAATTTATTAAAATTTTTCAGAAATCATTTTGCATTTTGGTACGTGGATTTTGATTTTCAAATAACTAGCTAGTTTAATTTATTAAAAGTTTTTAGAAGATGACTTCAGTTTTTTTTTTTCCTTTTTTTTTTTTTTTGAAAGCAAGATGACTTGAGTTTTAGGCTGATCTTAATAGTAGTATCATTTATTTAATTTTTAAAGGATGGAGTGGATTTAGATTATTATATTATTTTTATATCATTTGTGCTTCCTCAAAAGTGCCATTATTCAATTAGATATAGTAAAATATCAGTTCTTGTTTGGAATGGAACCTATATAAATATCATTGAGCTATATAAGTTTAAAGGCATTGAAACTTATTTTAACTCACTATGTATAGATTTAAGCATGAAGTTTTTCGTATTGACGTATTTTTTTATTTTTTTTATTCTCATTCACATGATTTGTTGGCCAAGATAAATATTTTATACTTCTTGATAAGACTTAACAAGACCCATTCGACTATCAAAGCTCACCACCTACACCCTTAACCCACCAACATCCCATCACTTTACTTTTATTGAAAATATGTTTTCTCTCATTAAAATCCCCATCCTTCTGAAACATATTATATCTCAATCTACAAGATTTCTTTAACACTTCAAAGAATGGAGTCTAATAGATCTAAGGCGTGAGAATAGAAGTGAGGGAGACACTGGTGCAACGGAAAGATGGTTTGCAATGGCTACTGGTTATAGTTACGATTTTTTGTGTTGGAGATCTAGCCTTCAATATCATTCATGAAGTAGCCCAAACAGATATGGTTGTCCACTGGGTTGTCAGAGGTAATGAGACGAGCGCAGTAGTCGGAGGAAAGAAAAAAAAAAGCGGGATTATGAGGTTTTAACAAATAGAGGAGATACAACTCGGTGGTTGCTGATTGTTAGAGGGTATTATGAGAGAGGGCTCTTTAGTGAGGAAATTCTAATGTGAGAGGCTGTTAAAAGTAAGACCTGAGAAAAAGAAAAACAAGCACAGGCCAAACACGTAACAAATTTAGCATCAGGGGTCTTTGAGATTGGTTTTATAGGAAAATGATAACATGAGAACAAGTGTGTTTCCTTGAAGAGAGGGCTGTCAAAATGTCCTTTTAACTTACTCTCTGCTCTTTCTTCATTCAAATTGCTATTCTGCTTACAATTCTTTCTTTTTTGCAGATTACAAATCGAATACATCAAAAGGAAAAAAAAGAATTTGCTTGAACTTGTTCATGTATTTTTTCCTTTATAGGTTTCCTTCTTTTTCTTACCTTCTACCAAACTAATGCATCCACTTTTATATGTTTTTTCCCTTTTTTTCTAGATCTCATTAACATCATTTAAATACTTTATTTCATCAAGATTGTCAGCTATTCTTCACTATTGGCACTAGTTGCATTCAAGGACTAGGGATTTGAATTTCTATAAAGGAAGGATAAAATTTGAATTTCTATCAAGGAAGGATAAAAATATCAATTTTATAACCTGGACATATATCATTGATATATATATTTTTAAACATCATTAAATCTTTAAATTATTCAAATAATATATGGTTTATTTATGATAAAATTAATCGTTTATCAAAACATGTTTTATTGTAATTAAAATAAAATTTTGATATTAATAATTTATCCTAATTACCTTTTATGTAAACCCTATTTCAGGATAGTGAAAAACGTTTTAGTTAAATCATGTAAAATTCAGGGTTTTTTTTCATTTCTTTTTATTCCCTATCATTTTTTATCATCAATCATATCACATAAGATATTTATTCATGAATTAATTTTAATTTATAAATTATAAATATTGAATGTATTTAATTTTTAATTACATATGTTTCAGCAATTTAAAAAATTAAAAAGTATTATTGTAAAAAAAATAAAAAAATGAAGTGATGGTAATTTTTTTAAGAAAAGCATTAATGAAAGAAATGGAATATTGAATATTGAAATTCTAATTTAATTAAGTTAAATTTATGCAATAATAAAATAATTTTTAAATTATAAATTTAAATTATATATAAACCATATAAAAATACTTTCTATAAAAAAATTAACAAAATTTTAGAATTAATATTATAGAAACTTCTGTTTACTTATTAAGTGGAGTTATTTGGTGGTAAGATACTAGCTACCTAAAAATTCAGTAATATCTGCACCCAAAAGAGTTTATCGTCGATCCAATATATCGATGATATATTCCAAAATTTCAAACACTACTATCAAGTGACCAAATGTAATTCTTTGGGTTGAGGATATCATTTAGTATAGAACTTTAACCCTCCGTGATCCAAATAATACAAACATGAGATTATTACTTCCAGTACGTTTGTAAAGCAATTATGTTCATATCGTAAGGTCATATGTATTTTTTATTTTTAACCTCTCCAAATTATCCTAGACATTCAACCTTATAAATTTTATAAAATACACAATTTATGTCATTTTAAAATTTTATTTCTAAATTTTGTTGGAGGGTTTGAAATTTTCATTCAATACATTTTATATGTTATTCATATTTTTGTTAAATGCAATTGAACATATTTATACCCTTAACATTACTATTGTTTTAAAAAAAATGATATTATGGGAGGAGATAAGCTAACAAAGGGGGAGATTTGGGGATTCTAGTTTAAGACTCAAATGAAGGTTTAGACACTATCTTCTTTCATCCGCAAATAAATTAGTCAGATACCTTCATCCCATTTGTCAGAAAATGATTTATATTCTCATATGATCCAATACATTTCCAAGTCCTAATGGGTAAAGTGTGGTCACCTCACTTGCTCCTTATTTTGGTTGGAGCTTGTTATTGTGGTAACAAGACTCAACTTAATTCTTCTATCTATTTTTTTTTTTTGCTCTTCATAAATCTCAATTTTTTTTATAAAAAAAAATTCAAGTGAGGAAACGTGTGACGCTCCAAATCTGGAGGTCTCGTTGATAACCCGTCAACCTGTGAAATTCATGTGGATTTTGGATGACCTGATACTACAATATTGTGTCCCATTTATCGGGATCCATATTTTCACAAAAAAAAAAAAAAAAAAATCGGGCAGAGTCTCCTTTGTTCAGGGATCTCTACCCAACATACAACCTGTATAACAGTATAATCATAACCCATCTATCTATATCCCCAATATACATTCCTTTACCGGGATCCATTCATTCACATTTAAATATAAAATATGAAAATAAAACCCTTAATATAATTCAAGAGTCCATTATACACTTACCAAAGAGGTTTACATACCGACTATTTAGATAATAGTCCAAAAGAATTCTAATTACGATTCTTTACATAAAATACTTTTTTCAAAATTATTGTCATGCCTTTCTTCGCCTACAATCACGCCTCGTTTGGAGCGTCGTCTCTATAAACTCCCTATACTTGAAAAGGGTCCCAAGGACAGGTGAGCAATGCCCGCCAGAAATTTTCCTACAAGGACTACTCCCCACCTAAAATGCACATGTAATGACGTACATAAAACATCCAATCATATTCCATATAAATAATGTAATCTTATATGAAATATTGTGTGCTGCGTATGAGATGAGACACCTCATGCCCACAAACCGAGTCCCGACCGAATTTCACACCTACAACGCCAAGTGTGAAAACTAATCATTATGTTTCAACCAATATCCAAATTTTATCAACCCTCCAATATTCATTTGAATTTTCTTTATCAAATCTCGTGTATTTATTTGAGCTGCGAATTTCCGAGGTCTCACCGTAGGCTTCGCAACGCCTTCCGACACTTTCGCGAACTTTCATCGTTGAATCCATATGTCTGATCAAGAATAAAATTTGGGTCTTTCACCATGGCTGGTATCTACCCCATCTTGCTTTACCCAAACACACGAAATTTATTATTATTATTGTTTTATACAATCGTAATTTGAATGGTATGCTGTCCGCTTTCCATGCCAATTTCACATTCACCAAAAATGGTGAATAATGTGCATCATGCACCCACACTCGACTTGACGCGATGCGACCGCAGGCATATGAAATACAATCATGTCATTTCATGTGATGTTATGTTACATGCACAATAATAATGGCATAATGATTATAAATTTCGTGATAATTATATTTCCTACATATAATTTCCATTCATCACCATTTCCATAAGTTAATACATCACACAAAGACATATTAACATGATTTTTACGTAACAACATGTTATTTATTTTTTCAACAATAACACACAAAATGGCATAAATCTCGGACCCACATAAACAGGGTGCCTCTCGGTCCCTTCCTGACTATGAACCATTTTTGGTTCCATTCATCAACAAATTACAGTGATACCGAAATAACAAAACCCGAAGACATCGCCCGGATTAGAACCAAATCTTAACATACCCGCGGGATTACCGAAACAGCTCCAAAAAATCATGTTCGAATTATCCGAATAGTCTCCAAAATCACTCTGACCGTCTGAAAACTGTCCCAAAAATTTTGCCTGACTGCTCGAAAATAATCCCAAAATTTTGGATTGAAATTTTAGTGGCTTCTAAAGAAACCCCAAACCATTAAATGACCTTTATGTTAGAAATAACCCAAGTAGGAAAATTTTCACCCAGAATAGAGTTTGACGAAACTCCAAGAATTGACTTCACACAGACTATGACGCGCTGACGCTTTGCCTTACTTCCGCGGTATTAAACCTACGATCCGATTGTCGTAATCTGTGAGAGAAGCCTCTAGCTTCTCTCTCTAAAATTTTTTTCTTCCTCTCTCACACACCGCACGCTTTGCTCTTTTTTTTTTTTTTTTTTTTTTTTTTTTCACTTTCATTTTTTTGTATCCTTTCTTTCCTTATTTTTATTTTTATTTTATTTTAAATTCGATGCATGGCTCATATCAAGGCCATGTGTCCATCTTTCATTTTAATTCATTTATACCCCTCGAACAATTTATTTCTTTTCGCTCAATTTATTTAAATAAACTTAGCTCACTATTTCACCGAGATTTTCATAAAAATCTCGCCACTGAATCACTGCGACTTATCACCTAGAGAATCGTGAAAATATTCCGATTGTCTCGCACTACGAAAAATTTTCTCGGGATCATCAATTTCACATTAATCCAACCCACAGAATCAAGCTATCATCCGAGATTTAGAGAATTTTCTGTGCCTCAACCATTATGACAATTTATTATTATTATCATCATTTTTACTATTTTTGAAAATTTCAATTTTCCCTTAGTTTACAAAATGAATAAGTGATGGACGGTGGGTTTTATTACAAAGAGGTGGGGAAACAATAAAATTAGCTTTTGGAAATCTGGATGTCAAATTTTTAATTAGAAGAACAAGATGCTTGATGCAACTATGATTTTGGCATATTTTATTTATTTATTTTGAAATGGTCATGGAAATCATATAAAGTCAGCTATTATTATTTTTTAATCTAATTCTAGGTTTCTTAAACATACTTAACATATAATCTTGTTAGGCATCTAAAAGCTTATAAAACACCATAATTTTTTAAAATATAAAAAGTAACTTTTACCATAAATATTTTCATTGAGGTAAATGACATGTAGCTATAATTTGTTTTATGGAAAGAAAAATGACATGCAACCACAAATTTTTATTGATTTTTAAGTAGCTATAAATTTTATTGTGAAAATGTTTTTTTTGTTATAAAAATTAAATAATAGAACATACTTAAAATTAATTTCTCAATAAAATTATAGGCACTGTCACATGAAACAAGCTTTTATTTGATTTTTTTTTTATCTAGCTACCATTTTATATTCCTTTTAATCACAACTTAATTGCAAAAATCTCATCTTTGTTATAGTGAACATGTCTATAATTCTTATGGTCCACCTAAGCGGTATAATACATGTTAATATACTAAACAAGAAAGACCAAAGAAATAAGGAGAAATTTTTTAATGACGAGGGAAAGTGGCGATTAGGGATTAAAATTTGATTTCTATTGTCAATTTCCATGTCTTGGGATTTTGGGATTTTTTTGATTACACGTAAATATTTTGTTTCATTCTAGCTTGCCATATCTATTGTTTTCCTTCATTTGATTGATTGACAATTCTTGTATAAATCACATCTTTCTATCTAGTTTTTGTTAATAATTTTTACTTTAAGGACCTACTTCTATATAATTCTGTTAATTTTTAATTTGTTCAATTAAGACGAAAATTTTATGTAATATTCAATTTAATAATATCATTTTTAGATAATAGAGTATTATATTAAAAGATTTATCATTATTGAGGCATAGTGATGAACATTTATCTAATTAATCATAACATATGAATTTTAAATCATTAGTGTTTTTATATATATGAATCACTTATGAACAAAATTGTAAATTAAAGTTTTGTTTTAGATAAATTAATCTTTAGCAATATTTATTTTTCATGTTTTAGACAATTTAAATTTTCTCATACAAGTCTATTACTCAAAGAAATATGATGCAATTAACATGTATTTCCAAGAAATGAAATATTATATTCTAATAAATATATTTAAATATTATATAACACTATTTGATCTATATAGACTAATATATAAAAAAAATTAGACATAATATTTAGATATGATAATATTATTTTGTTGCATAATAACCTTAAACAATAAAAAAAATTTGTGTTCAAAATTAAATGATATTTTTAGTAACAAAAATTAAAAAGTATATTTCATTGCTTAAAATATATGTTTTGCAACAAAATATTTCATCACTAAATATCAAATATTGTTGCAAATTATTTTATAAATGATTTATTTATAAAGCATTCTTCTTGCTCATATGTTTGGCAACAAAGTTTTAATTTTCGTCTCTAAAACTATCACATTTAATAGATATGGAGACAACTTTTAAATTTTGTTGCTCATGGATATATTTTGTGACAAATTATTTTTCCCATGTAAAAATTTTGTTGCTAAATCTCCATTTTCTTGTAGTGATTAGATATCCAATTAGCATCATTGTACCCTTCAAGTATAATAGGATATCTTGTATAGTACAACCCATAATCACGAGTAAATCGTAAGTATTTTAATACTCTCTCATAATTCCTTGCCAATGCTTAGCTCCTGGATTACTCATGTATTCACTTAGTTTGTTAACTACATAGGCTATGTCTAGTCTTGTACAACTCATTAAGTACATTAGACTGCCTATTACCCTAGAGTATTCTACTTGAGAAACACTCTCTACTTTATTCTTGGAGAGATGTAGAGTTACATCTACGGGTGTTCTAGCTATAATAGAATGATCTTTGTCAAATTTCCAAAAATATTGTCAACATAGCGTGATTGACATAGAATGAGTCAATTTGATGTTCTTTGATTTATCCCACATTACATCAAGAGTCAAGTCTTTCATGTCAAACCTTGAATTAAACATGTTCTTAGTAGATATAATCATCTTATCATCACTACCGACAATAAGCATGTCATCTACGTATAGACATGCAATGACATATCCATGTTCTGTGTCTTTGACCTACACACACTTGTCACATTCATTAATTTTGAATTCATGTGGCAACATGACATTGTCAAATTTCTCATGCCATTGTTTTGGTACTTGTTTTAATCCATGCAAGGATTTCACCAATTTACAGACCTTCATTTCTTGTCTCGGAGCAAAGAACCCCTCAGGTTGCTCCATGTAGATCTCTTCATCTAAATCTCCATTTAGAAAGACTATTTTTACATCCATTTGATGTACTTCAAGATTTCTTAGTGTAGTAATTGCAAGCACCGTCCTTATGGATTTTTTTCTTGTCACGAGAATATATCACAATCAAGACCTTCGCCTTGTTCAGAAGCCTTTGGATCATAAGTCTTGCTTTTGTACTTGTCAATTGATCCATCTACATTTTGTTTCCTCTTGAAAACCCATTTGGAACTTAAAGGTTTACAACCTGGTGGAAGATCCACTAGTTCCCAAGTATGGTTATATAGTATGGAATCAATTTCACTACTAATGGCTTCTTTCCACATGACACTCTCTGTAGAATTCACTGTCTCTTTGAAAGTTTGAAGTTCCTCTTTAAGCACATATGTTAGAAAATCTGGACCAAAAGATTTTTCTGTACTTGCTCTTTTACTACGTCTAGGTTCTACCTTACCATCTTTATCTTGAGCCTGACTATTTTCATTAATAGTTTCAAGCACTCGTTTCGACGACCTTGGCTCTTCTCTAGATCTACATGGAATTACATCTTCAAATAATGATGCATTCCTCGATTTCATTATCGTGTTCTTGTGAATATCTGGGATATTTGACTCATGGACAAGAAATCAATAAGCAGTACTATTATGTGCATAACCAATGAAAATGTAATCAATAGTTTTAGGTTCCATTTTCACATTTTTAGGTGAGAACTCACTGATACTAAACATCCCATACCACAAGCATTTATAAGATCAAGTATTGTGCTCTCCATAACTCATATGGAGTCTTCTCTTCTTTCTTTTTAGGTACCTTATTCAAAAGGTAATCGGCAGAACAAATGGCTTCCCCCCACATGTTTTGTGGCAAACCAGAACTTATCAACATTGCATCTATCATTTCTTTAAGCAGTGATTCTTTTTCGCTCAACCACCCATTGACTGAGGTGAATAATAAGATGCGTTTTCATGTATAATCTCATGTTGAGCAATAAACAACAACAAATGGTGACTTTACTCACCACCTCGATCACTTCTAACACTTTAATTTTCTTGTTGAGTTGATTCTCAATTCATTTGTAGAGAAACAAAAGTTCTCATCACATCATCCTTTACTACAGTAAGTACATAACAAGACTTGGTGCTATCATCAACAAAGGTAATAAAATATTTATTATCACTTCTTGTTTGTACAAATTTCAAATCACATATATCACTAAGGATTAAGTCAAGAGGTTTAATGTGTCTTTCAACACTTTAAAAAGATGACCTAGTCAGTTTTGCCTCAACACAAGTTTCATAATTATGCTCTGAATCAATTTGGAAAGTTGGTATATGATTTAAGTTAATTAATCTACGTAATGTATCATAATTAACATGCCCTAATCTACCATGCCATAGATTAGAAGACTCAAGAAGAGTGCTATAAGTACTAGCTTTATTTTATATATGATCAATGATAGTCACAAATTGCTTTCCACATGTCATCACTCATATACCCTTTTCCGACATACATTCCACTCTTTGAAAAAAAAAATTTATTTGACTCAAACACCAATCGAAATCCATGATTATTCAACAATGAACCATACACCAAGCTCTTGTGGATTTCAAGTACATATAAAACATTGGTCAAATTCAATTTCTTCCCATATGTCATTTTCAAGACCACTTTTCCTTGGTCTTTGATTTCTGAAGTAGCAAAGTTCCCTATGAACACCTTTTCCTTAGTCTCAACTAGTTCAAAGGTGGAGAACATCTTCTTGTCCAAGCACACATGGTGAGTAGCACCCGTGTTTGTAGCGACCCCGAGCCTGGCCTGACCCAATTGGTGGATCCGAATCGAAACCCGGGGATGCCCAGTCGGAGCCATTAATCAAATCCATTTATCAAATACATTTCATTAATATAGGCATTTTTGTTCTCAAATCTTTGTAGAAGCGATTTCACTTTGGGGCAAGCCCATAAACATTTACAATTCAATGAAATTCCTTTACAAAAGGTGCATTTAACCAAAAATGACATTTTATGCCATTTACAGCATAATATCCAAAATCGTGTTCAAATATAGGTACAAAAATAATTTCAGGGTTGAACTCCTTTTGTTTACAAAACAATGTCATGCAAAAAGAAATGGTCAGGATGTATGTGACGGAACATACTCCATGAACTTTCTGAGTGACTCTAAGCTCCTCGACCTTGGGTCCACTTTCAATCATTGTCTATCACTAGGTATATACGCATTGATAAACAATACGCTAAGCATTTTCATACTTAGTGATTCTATACAGTTTCTCTATTCCATTTCGGTTCAATACGAATCATGCATTTATCAAAATAATGTCTTTATACAATATCTATGTGTAATGTAAAAGATACTTATACAAATACACTTTTTGATATCATTTTTTTTCGCTTTTCGTTTTGCGATTTCACATATGACTATAGAGTCAACATTCACGACAGATTCAATGATGAACTCGCCTTGTTTGTCATTACAGTAATGTAATTTCACATTCAATATTACAATCTCACATCGACTATAGAAATTAACATTCACAACGGATTCTAGCTTGGTGAATCCCTACCGCTTGTCATTCAAGAGTAAAGTGATTTCACATTAAATATTACAACTTCACATTGACTAGAAATTAACATCGTGATCTGATTCAATAGAATCCCTGCCTCATGGTCATTCAATAATACATTTCAAATCCATTTAATCACATGCAGGAATTTCACTTATACTTCAAATACACACGCACATGCAAACATTTGGCAAACATTTCGAATACTAATAATTCTAATCAATATATATATATATATATATATATATATATATAGGAGAGATATATATATATATATATATATATATATATATATACTTCACAAATAGAATTTGAAATGGGAATTGAGTCACAGAGAATAGACCAATTTATCGATCCCTTGTCTCTTTCAATACCAGTCCTAGGTTAGGTTGTCGTCTTCACCCGTACCTAGTCAAATAAATTCTCCACTCTTGGTGGTTGAACAATTAATCATACTAAACGAATATCGTCGAGGCGAAACGAAGCTTCGCCGAGGTGTTGAGGTACGGTAAGTTTTTCATTTAGTTTTATCCTTATTTGAACCCCCATTAATCATTTATTAGGTCCTTAAACTACTCCAGGTACAAATAAGGAGGTGTTCTAAACAAAAAATAAAAATTGCCTTCGCGGAATGCACTCTACGCCACGTTGTAGCAATGTCACGTATACCCGAGTAGTGCCAGTTTTGGCACCCTATTCGCCGTGGTGAGGGTATCCCACGCCTTGGCGTAGGTCTACACCGTGGCATGGGTTCCCTATGTTGCGGCGAAAGAGCCCGATAATGCCCAGATTCTGCCAGATCTTAAGGCCTTTTCCAAAATCACCCCAAAATCCTAAAACAAACATGAGAATCACTCCCACTAACATTCTAATATCATCCTGAACCAACCATGAGCAAAACCCATGGATGGATTAGGGTTTTTCTAACCCAAACATTAATTAAAGAAATCTAGGGTTTGTGTCATACCTTGAAATCTCTTGTAACTCTTTGCCCTAGCTTCCTTCTTCCTCCTTGATCACTTGGAAACCAGAAATCGGGATGATCTCCCACCAAAACCTTGATTTCTCCTCAACCCTAGCTCTTCTCTCTCTCTCTCTCTCTCTCTCTCTCTCTTGTCTCCAAAAACGTTTTTGGCACTGTGTGCCTTTCCAAGACCAAAATTTGGTCTTTAAACCCCTATTTCCTCAAGGCCTTGTTTGGCTTGCTCATTAAATCTCATTTTCCATTTTTCTCACTTAAAGCTTACTAGTCTCCTTATTTGCACATTCACTTATCATTTATTTCACATTAGCATTTAAGCTTATCATTCGAATCTCTTAGGTCCCTTACTCTCACAAATTTCCATTTTTATCTTTACACTTCGGGTTATTTCCCTGGTTCAATCACTTCTCATTTTAGCATATAACATTTAATCATATGCTCACATATTCATTTCACATTTCACAATTTATCGCTTTTCTCTCGTAAACCCAAGTTCGCTCAATTCATACCGAATATATAATAAAATTATAAAAATTATGGTATTTTTTTACGTTACAATGTCAATCCACCATTCCTTGGGATTGGATCCCACCAAGTTCACTTCGGGGAGATTAATTACAGGGAGGTCAATGTCAAACACATTCTTGGTGATGCCATCAACCATCGGGCTTCCTGAGTTTGTTCCCTTGCGCTTCCTAATCCAAAGATTTGTGACTCCTGCTTCCCATAATTGTTACTCTAGGAACTTCGCTTCTTAGAGATTCCCTGGCCCCAACTTATTGGACCCTTCCTTGTTGTTGGCTTTCTTAAACTTGGAACATTGACCATGTTCCACAAATTTAGAGATTGTGTGCCCCTTTCTTCTCAGATTCTCTATTGTCTTCTTAGATGCAAAGACTAATAATCAGATCTTCGATGCTCATCTCCTTTCTCTTATGCTTGAGGTAATTATTGAAGTCTTTCCAAGCAGGTAGCAACTTCTCAACAATTGTTGCAACTTGAAAGTTTCGCTTCAACATCATTCCCCAAGATGTATCTCATGGAGAATTACCCGGTTCTTGGAATTGATCGGGACCATAGTCTGAATCACCATTTAAATCGAGAAATGACCCATGACAAACTTCGGGCCCCAACATCCTCGGTTTTATATTTTCGGTCTAGTGATTCCCCTAGCTCCTTGGCTATTTTCTTATTTGAATACACATTATATAAAGAACTAGTCAAAGCATTTATGACAAGAGCATAAAAGTTAGAATGTTTCCAAACATTCCCAACACGACATCAGATATCGTGCCCATCTTCTTGAACTAGTAGAATCTTTTTGCTAAGAATCTCGCAAGATTCAAGGTATCAAAATAACATCTTCTGTTGCAAACTTTTAAAATTTATGTCCCATTTAACTTCAGCTTTTCTCACAGAGATAGAGATAGCACAACAAAGAGGGCATCATTGGCACCAGCCACAAGAGGGCCGCCACAATAGTTGTAACCTAGTGGCTAAGGTTTTCTATTATGAACCTAGAGGTCATAGGTTCAAACATTTTCCTTGTATTTTATTATAAGGATTTTCCAATAAACCAACAAACTAATTTGTTTGTTTGTTTTCCAAGATTTTTCCAATTAAAACCTTTTTTTTCTTTTTTTTGTTCCACTCAAAAACTAAGAGTTTTCCTTTGATACGGATGAAAAACACTTTTTGTTTTTTGTTTTTTGTTTTTAATATTGTTTTTATTTTATTTTATTTTTGAAGAACAACTTCCTTTGTTTCCTTAAGAAAACAAAACCTTTTTTTTCCTTCAAAACTTTTCCTTTAAGCAACAATTCTTTACCTTCTTTTAGATCTTAAAAACCAAATATAAATTTAGAAACAAAACCTCAAATGGAATAATTGTTTAAAAGGAAACCCAATATTTTTCTTTTTTGAAAATTGTCCCAAAAAAAAACGCAGAGATTTCTCTCGAATGCTAAATTTTTCCCTTTTTGTTTTCCTCTAATTTGGAAAGGATATTCTTCCTTCTTTTTTTCCTTTCCAGCCAACTAAACATTTTTCTTGCAAACTCTTCATATCCGGCGACTTTTTTTTTTTTTTTTTCCTACGAACCAAATCTTCTTTCTTGTTTTTCCCTTCCCACATTTCAATATGTTTTAAGACTATTACAAACTTTGCAAATACACATAAACAAAATTGAAGAGAGACGAAAAATTACAAAGGAACGAGAAATAAAATTATAGAATGACAAAAAGATCGAGTCTTGTCTTTGCCCAATCAAAGACATCAAGTCTCGTGAGGAGTCACAATCTCCTTAAAATAGATTCTTCAGCTCCCTAGTACTTGAAGAAAACCACGTTGAAGTTTGTCTCCTAGGATAAAATGCCATACAATCAGCGCCACAACACCTTGATACTACTCCGACATACTGGAACAATGGTTGCTCTATCACCGATGAGAGGAACAGGAGAGGTAGACAGAGGAATACAACTTGACTTCAACGAATGAATTTTTTGAGGAGACTCTGACTGATATATAGAGCGTAGGGGAAGAACAGAATAACAAATAAACTCCGATCATTTTAGGTTCAATGACAAGGGGAATTAAAACCCATAAATGGTATTAAACAATTATACATTTATACCATCATTACAAAACTAAACCCCAAACATATGTTAATTTCATTCAAACGGAATAGGAAATTCCAAAAAGATCCTCATTGAACATTTCATCCATAGGCTTCTTCCTCGCAAACACTTCCACCAACAAGATCCCATAGCTATAAACATTACCCTTCGTGGATATTCCAATTAACCCATACTCTGCTTTTGCATGATTTTAGTTTTTGTTATAAAATCAAAAAATTGGAAAGCTATTTCGAAAAAGAAAATGTAGAGACTAATTATTTATTTATAGTAAATCTCTATATTGGACCCATAAATCTTCATTTCCAACTCCAAATTGGCATCTTCCATATTTGGAGATGATGGGACCCACTTTTTGGAGTTCCAACTCAAACTAACAATCTCCATTTTTAACTCCAAATCACTATTTATTTTTCAAATCTTTATTTTCTAAAATGACCATTAGTATGACCACTTGATCCATTTGCTTGGTATTTATGAGTCATTTTTTCAATAATCTTCCTTTTTTTACCTTGAAATACTTACGCTTGAATGGATTAGATATGAAATCAAGATTTTTTTTTCTCATCTTTCAAGTTCTAACTCATATTTGTTGCATTAATTTAGCATTTATGGGAAATGAATAATAACAATGTTTCTTGTAGCTCAAATGTATTAGTTTAAGTAAATGATGTGCAAAACATCATGTGATGTAATCTCTATGTTCTTTTTTATTTTTAATCAGTTGTATTTTTATTTCTAAGAAATTATTGAATTAGTTAATTAAAATATTACTGCCTTATATTTACACATACAAATGTATCATACCTAATAATAAAAATAATTTTATTATAAATTTAAATTATTCAAATTTATTAAAATCATTTTACTATATTGTATATAGAAAATAATTCAAATTAATAAAATAATAAATAATAAAAATAAATATATCTTAAAAATAAAAATATAGTTATAAAAATATTATTAAATAATTATTTTATTATTATAAAATAAAATAATGAGAGAATAATAGTATAATATTAAAATAATAGGTGAATAGTAGTTACTATTCACATCTCCAAATATGGAGATGGAAATAGAGGATGATTGGAATGCATTTTTTGGGTCCAAATACCCAAATAAGAACATCTTCAACAATGCTATATTTTTTACTCTATCTTTATATATAGAGTAGTTCTTGAGCAAAACCTCACCCAATAGTTCCCATTTTCATCTCTAAAATAGAGTTGTGAATAGTGCATCTCTATATTTGGATATTCACTATTCAAATATCTAAATATAGAGATGGGACCCACATTTTAGTATACTATTCACCTATTATTTTATTATTATACTATTATTTTTCATTATTTTATTATTATAATAATATAATAATATTTTTATTTTTCAAGATATATTTATTTTTGTTATTTATTATTTTATTAATTTTGAATTATTTTTCATAAAGAATATAGTCAAATGATTTTACTATATTCATATTTAGTATTAATTTATTTTTAATAATTTATAATTTTTCTAAAAATAAAATTCAAAATAATTTAACTTTTCATTTATAATTATTCTTGACAATGATATAATGCATTTTTATTATTTTTATTTATATTGAAATTGAAGATTGTTGGTTGGAGTTAGATAATAAAACATTAAGATTTTAATTAATTAATGCAATAATTTCTTAGAAATAAAAATACAACTTCAAATTGAAAAAAAAAATAGAAATTACATCATGTTTTGCACATCATTTACTTAAACTAATACATTAACTACAAGAAACTTTGACTCACAAATCCCAAGAAAATGGACTGGGTGTCTCTGCAGATGTAATTTTAATTTAATATGACGATGGAAATAATATGGGTGATTTACCACTCATATTAGTTTTTGTATTTTATTTTTATCATTTGGTTATAATTTTAATGTAATTTCATTATGTAGTTTTTTAATGTTGTTTTATTTTATAATGTAATATTATGCTTTATAATATAATTTATTAGTTTGATAAGCATTTTAGGTTTTTAATCTATTTATTTATTGTAATTTTATATATTTAATATAATTCTTATATTTATACTTAAATAAAAATAAAATATTTCATATAAATTATATTTTAAAAATATTCTTATTTTAAAAATGAATGTTAAATAATGAATAGTGATTTAGAGTTGCAAATAGAAATTGCTTGTTGGAGTTAAGTCTATATAATGTGGGGCTCATCATCTCCAAATGTAGAGAAGATGTCAATAGGGATCCATTGTAGGAGATGCTTTGAACAAGCATACGGGTAGTAAAGAACTTTACTTGGTGCCATATAGCCTACTATGCCTAAGGTCTTGGTTTGTTCCCTAAACTATGTTGCAGTTAAGAGTCTTGCGATCCCGGAATCAGCAACATGAGCAACCATGTCATCATTTAACAAAACATTACTGGGCTTCAAGTTGCAAAGCACCACAAGGTTTGAACAATCATGATGAAGGTACTCCAATGATGATGCTACTTTGGATAAGATCCAAAAAATAGTTGTGAGAATACAACCATTTGTCAAGACTCCCATTAGGCATATATTTGAGCACCAACGATTTGAAATCGAGGTTTGAGCAACAAGTGATTATCCTGACAAGATCATGGGTGCTTAACTTTGCATCACTTGAGATTCTAAACAAACTCCTCAAGACTCCTTGGAAGTCTAAATTGAAAACTTTAGTAGCAATGCTGTCATTAGATAATACCTCAGATTCCATGCTCGCACTTCCTTTCCCAATCAATTTCCTTCACCAAAATGGTTTGTTGGGCAACAAGTTGCTAGTATGAAACCTTCCATGTGTTCCTGGAAGCCATGATTCATTCGCAGTTCGACTCTTGCCATATCTCGTTTGCCCATCCACGGAACAATGTAAGCCGCTAAAGTTACTATGAATGCGATTGGAAGTAGAATATATTTCAAGATGAATTCCTTTGTCTTCCATGATCGACTAAGAGTGTTTTTATGGCATGCTTACTTGAAAATGAGGTGCTCTACACAAGGCTCCATTCGGAACTTCTCCTGTAGTTTATTGAAAGAAACATTTATATACTTGAGATAAATAAGGGCATGTAGGCTAGTGACTTGGGAATGATTCCGGATAAGTTGTGTAAGACCCGAGAAAATTCCAATTTTCGGAAAAAAGGCAAAACGGTAATTTCGGTCAAAACCCGAAATTTTTCTAGATCCTGAGACGAAACCGACTTCACCGTTGGAATCGCCTCAAATCTAGCACCACGTCGACTTCGAGACAAATGAATTTCACATTTTTGAGGCACCGTGCTCCGTGTCAGAACGAGCTCGAGAGACATGTGATGTGACAAAAGTCACCTATTACATGTACTCTTGTGACACATGTTGCAAGATTAGAGAGATGATGGAAATGGACGGCCTAGATTGTGCCAAATGTCAAAATAGTGGGAAAAGGGGACATGATGGGAATTTTTGATTTGTTAATGAGAATAAGGACAAAAGATGAACAGTTCATCTTCTCCATTTAGAGGCAAATTGGGTAGTGGCTGGAACGGTTTTTGACAGTGGCTGGACATTTGAGTTTTTAGAGAGAGAGAGAGCACCTTCTCTCTAGGATTCTGGCCGATCGGACCGTCAGTTTTCGACGGAGCAAGAAGGAAAGTTGCTCTACGAGGTGAGGGCTACACGTGGGCACCGACGGCGGAGTCTCACAACCCAAGAGGTAGTAATCTTTCCCATTTGTGTTACTGCTTAAGAACCATGTAAATGGTTGGGGAACGCTCGAGGCTTTGTTTAGTCAGAATTCTAGCCTCAAAAGCTGAAATTCAATTAAAATTCATTTTGTAATGCGGAACAAGAACCCGAGGTTTTACTGTTCATGTGAATAGTGACGTGAATACTTTTGTGTGAATTTTATGGGATGCTGATGACCAAAATGAATTGCTTCAGGTTTACACTAGCCTATGTGAGCTAATTTTGGTGTAATTGCTGAGGAATTTACATGTAACATGCTTTATGTGATTTAATTATGTTAATATATATGCATGTGAATATATTAGCATGAATGTGTTGGAATTGGCATCATGCATTCTATACGTGACCGGGCACCCTAATATTAGGAGCGAGTGCATGACATGAAATTGAAAGTTAATTGAAAATGTTTCTAGAAAGGAATTTCGACGGAAGATTTTCCGGAGAATTGGGTTGGGAGACGGTCCAACATATCACTTCGGATTAGGACCATGACTGTTTCGGGGAGTTCTCCAACCAATTCGACTCGGAGGGTAGTCCAATATTTTTACCGCATTTCGGTAGTGTGTTTTCAAGAACAAAAAGCTTTTGTTTTGAAAACTGATTATTTTACTCTCCGCATGTCAAGCCAGCATGCGAGGGAGCCTGGGTGAGGACTCCTGGGACACCTGATAATATGTAGACATTCAAGTAGGTTCATGAAATTGCTTGAATGTGTTTGTTTCAAGGCGTATGTGCACTTAGTGGGAGTAACCCATGTAGGAAATTATCTCTACCGACTTTGCTCATCTTGGCTGAGGGATCACCATTTCAGTACAGTGAGCTTGACCGAAGGCGACACCTTCGTCAGAGCCTTTGAGAAGAAATCCTGTCGTGGGTTTCAGAAGTTATTTTGTATAACATGTATTATATAACATGTATTAGAATGTTGTAATTTTAATATATGTTGAATTAAGAGTAATTTATTAACTCTTGAACCATGTGAGATATATTGGTTGGGATATATTTTGTGAGTATTGATGCAAGGGCCCAAGTGGCCATTATTTTACTCGCATTTGGACCCTGTGTGGTCGTTGTTGATTATTGGGACAGGTTTTGTATTTAGGTAGAGCTCCCCGTACAAAGGAGACTCTGCTCGATTTTCGTGAGTGGTGTCTGGTTACTCAACATTCACGAGTATTCCGCGGGCTGACGGGTTGTCAACGGACACCCCGGGTTTAGGGCTACAGCCTTGGTATCGTAGCTTAGGTACACATACCTAGGCTTAGGGACTCGGGGCTTAGGCCACTGGCCTTAGAGTGTAGTTAAAGGCATCTAGGCTTGGGGACCACAGCTAAGGTCTTAGGAGTGTGAACTTAGTATATGAAAACCTATGATTGAGGGACTTGGGCTTAGGCTATGGTCATTGAGGTATAAGAACATCACCACTTGGTGGCTTGATGTTAGGGTTTAGGTATGTGATTACCCAGGAAGTCACGGGACAAGATTAGAACACTGCATGCATGGTGTTTGATGTGTGATTTAAGGTGTGATAACATGAGTCGATGTTAAGGTGATCGTGTGATCATGTGTGTGAATTCAGAAGAAATTGTGTGCTAGTGAATAGCACATAGGAAAAAATAAAATAAAATGTTGAACACTGGTTTAAATAGGGGAACAAGTCGCCGAGAAATTTTGGACAAAATGGTCCATAATTAAATGAAAAAAAATGTGTAGAAGAAAAATTTCTAAGGTTTCATAAAGAAAACTCTGAGGAAAATGATAAAATAAATTTCAATAAATTTATTTGGGTTATTGGAAAATGAAAAATATATATATATGTATATTTTCGGTGGTTTTCCAAAGAGTTGAATGAAAAATAAATAAATAAAAAATAAAGAAATCTTTAAAATGAAATTTTCTAAAATAATTTTTTTTGTTGAATATGATTTAATAAAATGAAATTATTGTCTTGCATTACCTACGAATGCATGGACATAGTGTATAAAATTTTACGGAATGTGAATAGTGTCTCGAGGTTGTATTTACGCCTTGGAGATACTACGTTGAATATTAACTTGCCATTTGACATGTGTAGATGGCTAGTCGAGGGCGAGGACGTAGAGGGCGTCCACGAGGTACCGGGTCACCACCGCCACCAAGAGCCTCACGAGGCCGTAAGTGATCGGTACGTCGCTACGCATCGTGCTTACGCAAAGGCGAACTCAAGGCGGCTCAGTTCGACTCACTGCTTAGAAGTACATCATTCTCCAATGGTTAGAGGAGGAGGAACTTAATGTGACTCTATGACCACAGAGAGGAGAGGTAGATGTTATGCAGGCATCCAGATATGTTGCACACTAAGAGGAAGGAAGATCCATCTTCTTCCAACTGGGAAAGAAGCGTATGATTTCGCTTTCGCAAGGGATATCCGTGATTGTGGCCAAGGCTACCAGACCAAGGTCGATGGGGCATGAATGGGCAAAGTGTGATATGCGTTATTTCGCCGACAACCTAGACACTGTCGATTGCCCAATTTTATGCGTAAACTTGCAGGCTGGACACCTCGGGCCCAATTATCGTTGAGACGAGTTGCTGTCACTACCAGATGGTGATGGTGGGCCACCATTGCCGCAAATTCGAACACAAGGAGAGTGGATCATTTCAGAGCACGTGGATCCCAAGGTTTTGGGATAGCACAAATCCCGGGCCAAATGTAGGACAGAGAGGAAACAATTTGTTCCTCCACCCCTAGTGGTCGGGGGAACCAAAAGATTTCCGGGCTCTGCAGTGGTGCCACACTCAAGACCTAGTACTTTGCAGAAGGGTCACATAGGCCAGGGTCAGAGCATAGGTCGAGGTCGACAACAGGATTCAGAGTCGAGTCCAGGTCAGTCGGGCGATGATTTGTTACCATTGCACGCTGTACCCGGCGCAAGAGGTGAGATCGGTCTCAAGAGGCGAGATCTCATGGCATGCTAGGGACCGAAAGGTCAGATTATTTAATATGCAGGCAATGCTCAATTTCTTGCATTTATGACTAGAGAAGGAATCGATGCATCATATTCATTCATATTAATGCATCTTGTGTGATAGATTTGGGCTTAGAGGTTAAGGCTTCTAGAAAGCCAGTGTAGATGTTCTTCCCAGACGTGGGTGAGAGTCGACTTGATAGGTCAGATTATGAGTTAGAGATCTCCCGAAGATTTCATGGTGGACCCCGAGATCGGGGTGCCACAAGAAGGCATCATTGCGCTCATGTGCACGGTAACATCGCTGGCCGAAGCCAGTGGGTGCATGGTATGGCATTCACACTCGCGAGCGGCTAGGTTTATCTCGACTACGGCCCACAAGACTCATAGTTTGAATCAGGAAATGAAGACTAATTAAAGTATGTTGGGCAAAGCAAGAAGGGGGTTGTTAATCCCCTGAGGTGAGAAGCCTGGAGTTAGGGTGAAGGAGACTCGCGGTAGTATCCGAAAGGTCCTGTGTGAGTGTAAGAGACCCGAGGAGATATCCTCACTTCAGGGTGTAAGAGACCAGGGAGATATCCCACTGTGGTGTAAGAGACCCGGGGAGCTATCATCCTAAATTTTTCAGGTGTAAGAGACCCGTGGAGAGATCCTAAATTTCGTGGTGGGTGGAGCATAATCTTGAGGTATCCCGACTTCGTAGGAGCGTAAGAGACCCGAGGAGCTATCCCAAATTTCGTAGGTGTAAGAAACCCGAGAGTCCCAAATTTCGTGGGTGTAAGAGACCTGGGGAGATATCCCAAATTTCTGTGTGGGTGTAAGAGACCCGTGGAGAAATCTGAAATTTCTGTGTGGGTGTAAGAGACCCGTGGAGTTATTCGAAATTTCTGTGTGGGTGTAAGTGTTAGGGATAGTGCCCTGTAAAGCATGAATTTGTATTTATGTTTTATGAAATTAATAAAAGTGTCGTATTTATTACATTTAGCTATTTTGTGCATAATGTATGAATGAAACGTTTAAAATCCTGCATTATCAACCATAACCTCAAGTATAACAGCTTATACACGAGAGGATCGAGGTTATGGATTATAAATCAAATTGTCCGTAATAAATTAATTGAAGTTTGGGATCTTTCAAATTAAATATTATCAGCGGTCCGCCATCATTGAGAATGAAGTGACCTTAATCCGGTCACTAATGTGGCGACATTAAAGTGGAGGCTCCATATATGGCAAGATTATATAGACAGACCAAGGCGCAGCTAATTCTTTTAAATACCTTTGTCTCAAGAATTCAAATACGCTAGATGATCATATGCGTATCGCCTCAATCCCGAGTAGTCATAGACTGCTTATGTCAACTGGCCTGGTCATGAGTTAAAGCCCGTTATGAATGGGCCCAATACTTAGTTCGAGGCCCATTGATGTATGCACTGAATGTGAACTATGGACATGGAATCCAACCCTTCCTATGAAGTTTACGCTTGGCTCTTAAGGCTTGCCTGAATCAATACTTGAGCGCCTAATTTATAACAAAGGTTTATAAATTAACTATTCACTAATGGATTAATGGAACTTAAGGACTAAGATATAATTGGGAGGGGCCAACAGATTTCAACTGACTTAGTTATGAACCACTTCTTGGAGTGGATAGAACTGATAATGATTAAATCACGGACACTCTAAACAAGAAAATCGATACCAGAAGGACAAGAGTTCAATTTCAAGTTTTAAGGGAATAACTCTGAAATTAATAAATTCAAATGATTGATTAAAGAGTTTAATTACTATTAATTATTGTTGAACATGAAACATGGTCCACTCACCTCCTATATTACTAATGAATGATTCATGATTTGGAATAAATTACACTATATGATCAAGGGTTTCTTGGAAAATAATTAATATTGGACAAATATAGATTTAAAGAATACAGACCAAGTATAAATTAATATTGAATAGATTAAAAGTAATAAGTATGATCGTTAAAAATTAATATTGACAAGCATAAGATTATGAGTAATCGCACGACCGTTTACATTAATCAAGACCGTATAAGAAATTTCAAATATCCAAATTGGTTGATATTTATACCAAAGGTTGATTATAAATAAGAAACCCGTCCCAATGAAAAAATAGAGGAGAAAAAGTTTTTCAAACCCTAGTCCTCTAGAGAGTCTCTTCCTAGAGATCCCGCCCTCATATGTCGAGCACGCAAGGTAGATTTAGGTAAAACTAGAGTGTATTTGTTTGATCTTAACTGCAGCCCACACACTCAAGGAAGAGGGCGGAATTGAAGACCTGCAGTGTGGAGTTGTTTCAACTCCTACTAGCCAACAAATCTCCTATAACAATAATGTGTATAGATCCGATTCATCTTCTTGATATTAATATGTATTTACTGGGTTCCCGCGAAAATAAGATTTTCTCGAAAAATTTTAAACCTAATTCCGTCGCTTTTGTTTTTTATTTCCATCACTTGGAAATGAGCGGTTCATGTAAATGATATTAATATTTTACAAGAAATGGTTTTGATTCAGCATGAGTGGGCATTCGCATATTTAATGTGATTATTTGTGTTTGTGTGTGGATGGGATGAGGGTCACAATTATATGGTGTTTTTGGGTTAGGTTTTCTTATTCTCCTAGATTCGCAGAAGCCATTAATGGCATAGGATTTTAAAATTTTTGTATTATCGTGGACCGGAAATTACACAACTAAGCCGACATGAAGATGGAGCAGCTTTGGGAATTATGTAATTGCAAGAAGCTCATTATGTAATTCTAAATATTTTTCCATTATTTTCAAAGGTCGTAATTATTAGAAATACCCAAAACACCCAAACGCTTTTATTTATTTATTTACTTTATGTTATCAAATGTATGAGATGCACTACCAACATGCCCATGCATATAATATGTCATACATGAATGCCACCATATTGTATCATGCATACCATCCTTTAGAAACATGTTCTAATAGAATGTTTGTTTATTTGTCGTCGAATAATAAATTAAATAATGGATATAGCTTAATAGTTAAACTTGGTAATTTCAATTTAGTTCTAATTTGGGCTTGCGCGGTTAATAGTTAGCCCGTTTAACCTAGATTATTCAATTTTTAAGAATGGGATTGATTTGTTAAAAGATGGTAAATAACAAATAGGCCCAAATATGTTTGGACTTAAAGTTAGTTAATTAGGCCCCTTTTCACTATAGAGCTAGGTTTACTCTTAAACTGGTTAGGCCCACTAGGATTGGATTAGTTTTAACTAATAAACTCTAGGCCCAATTAGATTGAACTCTTATATGCCTATTTAATTTAATGAATTAGATTTGTCACCTAGCAATTAATTATAGATGGTAATAATGAAGGATTATAAAACATATGATGTTTATAACTAGAAACACATAAGTTTAAAATATTGGAGGGGTAAGGGCAAGGATAAATGTGCCACTTGTCTCCATCAAAAGTAATCTACACCGAGGTTTTTAGGTGGCGCCCTAGTGACGCCTTGATTACGCCCTCCCTAATGCGAGGGTGTCCAAATTTGGCTAATATCATCGTTGCACTTCCTATACGGTGGTTTGATGATGTATTCCAGATTGGACCTACCCTACGGCGGCAATCTTAAAGGGTTACAAACCTGAAACGATGGGTCACATCATGAAGACATGAATAAACTGTTAATCAGATTCGACCGAAATAAAGGTAGTTAATAAATGAGGGAAAATATGAGATATCTGAGTCTCATTTATTAATTTGAGAGTCTCAAATTTAATTTATAATTAAAGGATCAACTCTACAAGTGGATATTAATTGTAGGTTAACTTACCTTGGATTAGTATTTTTGTTTTATGTGTTTTATTTTCTATGCATTCATGCATCACGTTTACTATTCCAAAATATATTTGATGTTTCTTCTGCTACATGTAATAAATACGCTTTTATTTAATTTCAAAGAATAATGTCTCGCCTCAAACCCCATAATTGCTTTATCATTAATGAATCCTTAACCCAATATACTCTTTGTAAAGTGGAAAAGTAATGTTAATATCGCATAACTCCATGAACAATATATTTGTTCACTGAGGAATGTCCCAGAACCTGCATTTAATCTCGGGCCTCGTAGGCCCAGAACCAGCAGAACGTTGGATTCAAGCCAATAACAGCCCTGGTTAGTGCAGCCAGCATGTCGACATGCTTAGGCTAAAAGCCATAGAGGATGGAAACCGCTTAACAGATTATGGATTCCCTCCAAAACATGTTCTAGAAACAATCGAACAAATACGTCATGAAGCTACTAGAAAGTACATGAACACGAAGATGAGTAAAGGTACTCCTGTTCGTGACCATGTTCTAAACATGGCTAATTATATAAATGAGGCAGAGCTGCACGAGGCCATAATAGATGAGCGCACCCAAGTGAGTATAATATCGATTCACTAATTTCGATTTCAATTCACCAAAGAACTATGTTATGAACAAGCTGGACTACAATGTAACCCAACTGCTGAATGAATTACAAACCTTCGAGGCCATCTCGAAGACAAGGACTCAAAAGGCTGAAGCAAATGTTGCTGAAACCAAGGCCTCATCCTCTTCTAACAATAAGAAGAAGAGGAAGAACAATAAGGGTGCCTTTGCAGGAAGACCAAAGAAGAAGCAGGCTGCTCCCAAAGCAAGCGATAAGAAGAAGGGCTCCAAAGGAAAATGTTTCCACTGTGGAGTCGATGGGCATTGGAAGAGAAACTGTAACAAGTATCTCTCCGAACTGAAGGAGAAAAAGAAAGGTAAATTTGATTTACTGGTTTTAGAAGCCAATTTAGTGGAAGGATAGTCAATTTCGATAATTTTTTTCAGGTCCACTAACCATATTTGTTCTTCTTTTGCGTATGCTTAGTTCTTCCAGAGCTTGTCAGATGGGGAGTGCTCGATGGTAGTCTTAATAACAATTTGCCTATTAAAGGCAAATATTGTCTGCTTAGGAATTGTGAATAAATTTTGTTTCAACAATGTTTATTGCATTCCCGGATTCAGAGAAATTTGATTTCGCTTCTAAGTTGTATGAACAATTGTTTAATGCTTTCATTTATAATAATCAGATTGTTATTTCCATAAATGGTTTAAACATTTGTCATGCAAATAATGAAAATGGGCTTTACATTTTAAGGCCAAACAAACGAACACTCCTTAACACAGAACTATTTAGAGTAGAACATCCTAAACCTAAGAAGCAAAAGATTCTTGATAATGATGACACGTACCTATGGCACCTAAGGTTAGACATATGTCCGACTGTGATTAACGGATCGTAGCGATGGTCCTTTTAAGAGCTGTGTTGGCAATCTTCCACCAGAATCCTGCCCGGGAAGGCAAAATGACTAAGAGATCTTTCTCAAGAAAGGGTTTTGTGGCAAAGGAAACCATTTGAACTTGTACATTCGTATGTCTCGCGACCTCTAAATGTCCGGGGTTAGGGCTACATTTAATACTTCGTCACTTTCATCGACGATCATTCTAGGTACGAGCATGTTTACCTAATGCAAAGGAAACTGAAACTTTTGAAAGTTTAAAGAATTCTAGCTTTGTCGAAGACGCCTAGGTAACCATTATTGTGCCTTCGACGGACGAGAGGTGAATACCTTGATACAAAGTTCAAGGATCACCTAATCGAGCATGGTATCAGATCCCGTACCATAACACTGAAAGCCACAACCAGAACTACAGGGGCGTAAAGAAGAAATCAAACAATGCTTGACATGGTTAGGTCTATGATGAGAGCCACTCCTCATTGCCACTATCATTCTCAGGATATGCTGCAAACCAGCCTATTACTAATGTAGTTCCCCTAAGTCTATCCAACACACACCCTTAGAGTTATGGAGGGTCGTGAACCCGCCACGCCATATCCGTATATAGTGTACAGCGACACGTGCCAAAGGAAAGATCAAGCTAGAACCGCGAACGTAAGTACGCTCGTTGTTGGTTACCCCAAAGGCACGAGGGAGTTTGCCCATACCCTCAAGATAAGAAAGTATTTGTATCGACACATACCTTTCTCGAAAATGACTACATGCAACCAAACCTCGGGCGTAGGGTTGTACTAGAGAATTACAATCTAATCAGATCGACCACTAATTCAAGAACTAAGTATCGGGAACGTAACAAAGAGACTACATATCCTATACAGGATGTCATTGCACCTCGACGTAGTGGGAGGGTTTCTAAACAACCAATTTGCTACATAGGGGCCGGTGAAGCAAATGTTGTTGTAACCGATACTAGTGATGATGATCCATCACATGCCATGCGATGGATGATCCCGATATGACAAATGGCTAATACCATGGAACAAGAAATGGAATCTATGTATTCCAATTCTGTCTGGGAACTTGTAGATCTTCCTGAGCCTACCAAGCCCATTGGCAAATGGATCTATAAGAAAAGAGGGAGGGAAAGTGAAGACTTTCAAAGACCCGCTAGTAGCCAAAGGCTATACACAAAAGGAGGAGTCGATTATGAAGAGACTTTCTCCCCAAAGAGCTACGCTTAAATCCATTCGCATCCTTCTTTCCATCGCTTCGCGATTATGAGATATGGAAAATGAACGCCAAGACAAATCTTTTGAATGGTTATCTTGATGAAAGCATTTTATATGATGCAAACTGTGAGGTTTCATAGTTGAAGGCCAAGAGTAGAAAGTTCATGCCGCTTAGGGTCCATTTTGATGGCTTAAGCAAGCTTCAAGGTCTCGGGAACCTAAGGTTTGATAGAGACGATCAAAACCTTCTCTAAGCCGAGCGCAAAATGTCGATGAACCTTGTGTCTACAAGTACATCAAGGAAACCAAAGTAGTCTTTTTTGGTGTCAGACGATGATATCCTACTCATCGGGAAATGATATAGATTACTATCTCACGTAAAGAAATGGCTAGTCGAAAAGTTTCAAATGAAAGATTTTGGACAAGCAAGTTATGTACTTGGGATCCAAATCATAAGGGATCGCAAGAACAGACTCGACATTGTCTCAAGCATCTTATATTGATAAGGTGTCGCCTGCCGATGCACTAAGAAGGTCAACTAATGAATTCGACATGGAATCGTCTCTCTATGAGCAAAGTGTCCTACGACACCGTAAAACAACACAAAAAGAGGACATGAGACGGTCTTTCTCAGCCAAGGCAAAGAAATTACGGCCGTAGAAGACCGTACATCCGCTATGCGATAGGAATTGTCGCTACCAATCCAACCCCGTCATGACCGGATTACAGAAAGCACATTCTCAAGTACCTTAGGAGAATGAGAAACTATATGTTGATTTATTCAGTGCCGAATTAACCTATGTGGATATACGATTCGACTTCATGTCGACAAGGACAAATGAAGTCGATTTGGTCGGGTGATTCACTCGTGGTGGAGTCGTAGGTTGGAGAAGTGTCAAACAATCCAAAGATCGCAGATTCTACCATGGAAGTCGAATATATAGCGCTTGTGAAGCGCCTAAAGAAGCCGATCCGCCCGGCAGTTCTTTTTACAGACTGAAGTTGTTCCAAATATGGATAAACCCATAGTAATTTTTACTGACAACAAAGTGGCCGTGGCAACTCCAAAGAACCAAGGGAGTCACAAGAGTAGGGAAACATATGCAGAGGAAGTATCATCTCGATAGAGAGATCAGGCACCAGGTGACGCGGGTCATATAAAGATAGCATCGCAAGACACCTCGCTGATCCGCTCACCAAGACGCAATTCGCGAAAACGTTCAGGTCACTTATCCGGGATGGGTTTAAAGACATGTCTCAATATGCTTTAGAGCAAGGGAGATTGTTGTGATAGTGCCCCCAGCGGTATGAATTTGTATTTATGTTTTATGAAATTAATAAAAGTGTCGATTATTACATTTAGCTATTTTGTGCATAATGTATGAATGAAACGTCGAAAAATCCCAGATGAGTTAATGTAAATCTGCAACTCAGCATAACAGCTTATACACGAGAGGATCGAGGTTATGGATTATAAATCAAATTGTCCGTAATAAATTAATTGAAGTTTGGGGATCTTCAAATTAAATATTACTGGGCCGGTCCGCTATCATTGAGAATGAAGTGACCTTAATCCGGGTCACTAATGTGGCGACATTAAAGTGGAGGCTCCATATATAATAAGATTATAAGGATTGTGACCGCAAGCGAATTCTTTAGTCACCTGGCTTCAAGAACTCGGGAACGCCTGATGACGCAGTACGCCAAATTCCGAGGTCAGACTCGTTATGTCAACTGGGGCCTTGAGCCGTGCAAGAAGCCGCAGGGAATGTAAACACACTTGTGTCTTGGAGGCCCATTGATGTATGCAACTGAGAATGTGAACTATGGACATGGAATCCAACCCTTCCTATGGAAGCTGGACAGTTGGTTCCCTTAAGTGTTGGTTCTGGAACTGAACAGTTTGAGCGCTCTAATTTATAACAGGTTTATAAATTAACTATTCACTAATAGATTAATGGAACTTAAGGATCAAGATATAATTAGAGGGGCCAAACAGTAATTTCACCCGACTCTAGTTATGAACCACTTCTTAGAGGATAGAACTGCATGTAATGATTAAATCAATGGACACTCTAAATTTCCGAAAAATCGATACCGTGAAGGACAAGAGTTAGCCAGTTTTTAAGGAATAACTTGAAATTAATAAATTAAAATGATTGATTAAAGAGTTTAATTAATTATTGAATTTATTTGAGCTTGAAATTACAAAGGTCCATGGGTCCTGCAATTCCACCTATATTACTACACGAACAGATTCATGATTTGGAATAAATTACACTCTATGATCAAGGCTTGGAAAATAATTAATATTGGATAGTTATAGATTAAAAGTAAGGCAGGATCAAGCATAAATTAATATCGACGCTTATAGATTAAAAGTAATAAGTAGGATCGTTAAAAAATTAATAATCGACAAGCACAGATTATGAGTAATCAGACGATCGCTTCATATTAACAATAATCGTATGGGGCAAATTTTCAACATCCAAATTGGTCGGGATATTATACCAGTTGATTATGGGCAAGAAACCCTTGCCCCACGAAAAAAACGGAGAAAAAAAGCTTTTTCAAAACCCTAGTCTCTAGGAGAGTCTTTCCCTTAGAGATCCCTTGCCTCATGTGTTGAGTACGCAAGGTAGATCGCAGTGAAAACTAGAGGTATTGCTCAGATTCGACCGTTGGTGCCCACACACCTCAAGGAAGGAGGGCTAATTAAGACCGTGTGAGTTAGCCAACCCGCCACTAAATCTCCTATAACAATAACAGTATAGATATGATCTTCACCTCTTTATTATTAATATGTATTCGCACGGTTCCCGAAAATAAGAACTTCGAAAATTTTAAACCTAATTCCGTTTGCTTTGTTTTTATTTCCACAAAGAAGAGACCCATGGAGATATCCAAATTTTTGTGTGGGTGTAAGAGACCCTGTGGGAGATATTTGGAAATTTATGTGTGAATGTAAGAGGCTCAAAGTAGAGGTCAAGAGATATGTCGCTCGAGAGAGAAAACACACCTGGGCCATGTTATCAATGAAGACTTAGAGTCGGCTTATTGTGGAGTCGGGAGTGACTCGCGATGAAAACACATGGTCATGGTTATCACGTAGACTTAGAGTTGAGTGATGGTTGGGAGTGACTCATGATTGGATACCCCATTGAAATTGAATCGTGCTGGTACTACAAGGCTCAAGATATGGATGTCATTCATGACATGGATTAAAGCCACGCCTGCATTGACGTCAATGATCGTGGACCCCGGAAGGTCGTTGTTTACACACCAAGGTGGGCCAGGTAGGATTACATGTTGTGTGGATTATATACAGGTGTTAGAGGACATGCTGGGAGCATGCGTCCTGGATCATAAGGGTAGCCGAAGAGCACTTGCCCCACGGAATTCACCTACAACAACGCTTATCGTGAGTATACGTGATGGCACCATATGAGGCATTGTATGGGAGGCCATAGACAATCAAGAGCGACTGAGGGCGGAGAGAGCTCCATCATCGGTCTCCGATCTGATTAGAGACACCTCCGAGAAGGTGAGCATTTACGCCGTCTTCTCATGTACCGTGAGTCATGCAGAGCTAAGGCCGGGCGTGCACGCCCACCCTTAGAGTTCGAGGTCGGAGATCACGTCTCAAGGTGATGCCTAAGCAGAGGAGTGGCTGCCCGGCAAGCGAGGAAAGCTATCGCCGAGGTTTATTGGGCCTTTCGAGACACCAGAGGGCAGAGGCGCCAAAGAGGCAAACACTGGCTGGTTTTCTACCAGCCAGCATCAAGTGTCCACGGTAGGTATTTCACACTCCACATGTTCGAGGTACACTCCAGATCCGCACTCATGTAAAGGGACAAGGAGAGATTGGAGGTGGTTGACACGATGGGATCTCGAGAGTGATTCGCGCACTGTGGATAGCTTCTGATCAGTTTTATGATGCAAGAACTGGTGAGGCTAGCGAGGGTGCAATGGCAAGACCGAGGAGTGGAGGAGTCAACGGGAGCGTGATCATCGATGCGCACCATCCCTTCAAGTTTAGGGATGAATGTGACGTAGACAATGCTTAATACTTGAATGATTAGCTACATGCATGGTCTAGTGCACGTTGCATAGCATGTGAGTCAGTTGATTTGGTCCGTAATTTCTGACTAAATCTTTAAGGAGGGAGAGCCTGAAGATCCAAGAAAATTCCAATTTTAGAAAAACAAAACTGCACATAATCAAACTCAAAATTTTTCTAGATCTCGATGACGAAGGGACTTCAATTGGAATCGCTTCGCGAAATCTAGTACCATCGCCGACTTCTCACGACTCGAGATAGTCAATTTCACTTCGCCGCGAGGCACTGTGGCTGCAAAAGTAAAACGAGTTTGAGAGACATGTGATGTGACAAAAGTCACCTATTACATACCTCGCACACATGTTACAAGATTAGAGAGAGATGATGGAATGACTAGATTTAAAAGTGTCAAAATAGTGGGAAAAGGGACATGATGGGAATTTTTGATTTATTAATATAGAATAAGGATAAAAGATGAACAAATTATCTTCTCCACTAGATAAACTGCAGTGGCTGGAAACCAGCTTGGACAAAGGGCTGACATTTGAGTTTTTAATAGATAGACATCTTCTCTCTAGATTCCGGCCGATCGGACCGTCTGCCACCCGAGGCATGAAGTTGCTCCACGCGGCAAGTAGCTGCTACGCTGCGGCACCGGGATTTATGGAGTTCGACAACCCAAGAGGACCTTTCCTACTTGTGTTAATCCTTTTTGTTTAAGAACCATGTAAATGGTTAGAAACATTCTGGAGGCTTTGTTTGTCGAATTAGTCCCAAAAGTTTTCGGAAATTAACCAGAAATTTATTATAGGGTCGTGAACAAAGAACCCGAGGGTTTAAATTGCTCTCATGTGAATAGTGACGGAATGTTTTCGTAACTTTATGATAAACAGTGATTCAAACATCACATTTGTGCTTTGCACTAGCCTAAAGGGAGCTTAATTTTTGGTGTAATTGAATGAGAACTCATACAACATTTTTATGTGATTTAATTATGTTAATATATATGCATGTGAATATATTTAAAGAAATGTGCTGGAATTGGCATCATGTATCTCCATATGCACCGGGGCACCCTAGAATATTGTAGAGCAGTGCATGATATGAATTGAAAGTTAATTGAAAATGTTTGTGAAAGGAATTTCATTTTAAGATTTTCCTGAGACTTAATGTACTCATTCAACATATCACTTCTTGACAGATCCACACTGCTTCGGAGTTCTCCAACCAATTCGACTCGGAGGGTAGTCCAATATTTTTACCGCATTTGCAGAGGTGTTTTCAAGAACAAAGTTTTTTAGTACTTGAAAACTGATATTTTACTCATGCTGGGCTTAGGCATGTGTGAGGGAGTCTGAGGACCTGGACAATGATACTGTAGACATTCAAGTAGGTTCATGAAATTGCTTGAATGTGTTTGTTTGCCATGCATGTGCACTTAGGTGGGGAGTAACCCATGTAGGAAATTATCTCTACTGGACTTTGCTCATCTTCTGTTTAGGATCACCATTTCAGTAATGTGGAGCGACCTGAAGGCTAGCACTATTGGGGAGGCCTTTATACAAATCCGGTCAGGGCTTTGGTAGTTATTGTGCTAACATGTATTATATAACATGTATTAGAATGTTGTAATTTTGATATATGCTGAATTAAGATAATTTATTAACTCAACCATGAGATATAATGTCAGGATACATATTTTATTGATGCAAGGCCTATGGCCACACATTTCGCATTTGGACCCTGTGTGGTCGTTGTTGATTATTGGGACAAGTTTTGTATTTAGAGCCCCCGTATTAAAGGAGACTCGCCGATTGTGAGTGGTGTCTGGTTACTTTGAAGATCACGAAGTATCTCCGGTTGATCGTTGTCAACTTATACCCTGGCTCAGCGTTGTTCCGGATTGGATCCCAAGGATTCCAAGCCGAGGCAAGTGAGCAAATTTATTGGGCCTTCATTCATTGGATAATATGGCTGTTCCAAATTTTGCAATTCTCCTATTGCTTCGGGAATGTAACCTAAAATAGCCTTTCTGACAAGTCCAATAATTACATCGGACTTCATGTTTCCAACTTCTCGGGAGTGCAGAATACTAGTTAGAATTGAAACAAGTTAAGAACCAACAAACCTTGAGACTCCACAAGGTGTGGAAGGAGTGTCGAGTTAAAGCATCGGAGCCACCAAGATTAAGAAATCCTAAAGACAGAAAAAGATCTTCAAAACAAACTTGTTATGATTAATGACACAATAATGAAATACTTAAAATAAAGAAAACATCATATTCTGATAGAAACCCTTACTTCGAAAAAAACCACTAAAGAGGTAAAGTCACTATCAATATGAGTACACAGAGTGGCCAAATGCAACAGAGAATAAACCCAAATGTTAATGATAATTAAAATCCCAATCTAAAGGTCCATACCGTAGGGACAAGCCCACGACCCCCTTTCGATCGCGATACACAGGGTCGGGTCTTCATGATCCAACCCTTCATACCACAACATATCCCTATTTTTTTCTCAACTTTTTCTTTTTACAAAATTCACACGTAGGCCTTCGGGTCGAACTTAAGCCCAAAACCAAATTCGAGTTACAAATCAACAATCTCCACTTTGACACAAATTCTCATCATAAGTAGAAACGCCAATGAACTCCATATCTCAAAACAAGATAAAAAACCATACCCCTCTTTAACAAAAAAGCCCCATAGGACAAAACTCAACAACCAAGTCCATCTAAGTTTGAACAATACAAAACTTGGTTATAGCGACTTAGTGATCACATTCGTGACGCCTCAGATCCAACTTTACTCACAACAATGTCACCACGAGCAATAATCTCACGCACAAAATGATATCTCACATCAATATGCTTCGTCCTCTTATGAAACATTTGATATTTGGTGAAAAATATAGCATTCTAGCTATCACAAAACAATGTATTGATCTACATCTTTTCACTTAGCTCCCCAAACAATCCCTTCAACCAAAGGGCCTCTTACAAGCTCAGTCATTATGTAATTTACTTCAGAAAGAAAAGCTAATACAAGATCGAAGAGTAGTTTCAACTAATAGCATGTTCTAATGGTGAATACATCCTCGTAAAATTTTCAGATCTTGAAGATAATCAAAACTTCAATATACCCCGTACTTCATCTCTAGTCCTACCAAACTCGCAAACAAAACAATTTTCATCGATCCACCATAAATATCGCATGATCCATTGAACTACCTTCTAATGTTCGCTGTGTTTTTCACACCGCGACTTCACTAACTGCATAGGCCAAATATGGACGCGAACACACCATAGCATACATCAAAGAACCCACAGCACTAGAATATGATACTTTAGACATGTAGTCAACCTCCTCATCTAACTGTGGACATATGGTAGATGAAAGTCTGAAATGAGCTGCAAATGGAGTAGTAATAGGCTTTGCATTGTGCATGTTAAACCTACGAAACAACTTTTCAGTATATCCTTTCTAACTCAAGGATAATCTTCCTGCCACTCTATCCCTTAGAATATCTATCCCAAGTATCTTCTTGGTTGCTCCCAGATCTTTCATCTCAAACTCATTATTAAACCACGCTGCCAAAGCTTCTATTCTTTACTCGGGTCGCTATTAGCATGTCATCAACATATAAGAGCAATAATGATAAATAACTCATCATCGCATCATTCAAGAGGCAACTACTTCAAAGCTAATTCCTTAAAATCATAGAGATACGAATGAGTCAATCTCTATACCATTGTTTAGAGACTGCTTTCAAACCAGAAGAGACCTCTTAAGTAGTAAACAATCCTCCTAATTCAATCTATAAACCTCCTCGGCTGTAGATATAGGATGTCATCTTCAAGCTCCCATGTAAAAATGTGCTTCACATCCAACCGTCAAGCTCATAAATCAGCAAACATTAATCCACAGCCCAATTGAGCCATGCTTCACTACTAGAGAATACATTTGAAGTCAAACACTTTAGAATTTGACTATAACCTTTAGAAACTAGTCCTGCCTCAGATCTTGCATTCTCAACACCTGGTGTGCCTTCTTTTTTCTTGAACAATCCCATTTGGTAACTAAATGGCTTCCTTTTAGGTAGCCTCACCATGTCCCATTTTATGAAGGGATTCACCCTCTTCAGATAACACCATCCACTTACCTGAATCATTGCAACTTACTACCTCTTCATAAGTGGATGGCTCTTCACTAAACTCAATATTATCTACTACACTCAAGGCATATACAATTAGATCAGCTTTACCATATTTTTGTGGTGGCTTAATAGCCCTTCTCTCTCTATCTTCTTAAGGTCAGAATATTGTTGCACTGAACCGGTCAAGGCGACTAGGAACCAATCCGGGCCTCAAAATCCACATGTTTATCAACTCTCTCGCATTAACAATACTGTGAGTCTTTAGAAGCCAAAACTTGAATCATGGAAGTCCCATAAAAAATTACATCTTCGTTAATTATCGATTTCTTGGTTTCTGGACACCACAATTTATAGCCTTTAACACCATATTTATAACCAAGAAATATACACTTCATTGATCTAGGCTCCAACTTCCCATTATCAACATGAGCATATACAAGGCATCTAAAATTTTTTAAATCTGAATAAGTAGTAGGACTACCAGACCATACCTCTTGAGAACTCTTCTTGTCTATAGCAACTATAAGGGAGAATGGTTGATCAAATAACATGTAGTGGATGTGGCTTCTGCCTAAAAAGACTTTGACAACTGAGCATTAAAGATATGCATCTTACCTTCTCCATCAAAGTCCTATTCATACGCTTTGCCACACTATTTTTTGTGGAGTATGATGAACTGTACAATGTCAAACAATTCCCTTTTCTTGCACAGAGTCTTAAACTCATTATAACAAAACTCTAACCCATTATCAATGCGAAGTCACTTCACCTGCCTCCTTGTTTTCTTCTCAATCATTGTCTTACAATCCTTAAATATTGAAAGCACATCACTTTTGTTTCAGGAAGAATACCAATACCTTATGTGAGAAATCATCAATGATCGTCAACATATAAGCAGTACCTGTTAGGTTTCTACTGGCAATTAAGCATACATACACAACAGAAAAATTTAAAATTTTGCCTTTTTCTAACCCAACCAGGGATCCATGTGATCCGATAAGATGATTCAGGGATAAAAGAATACCTTATTCTCGTTGGAAGATCCTTGTTCCGCAACTTCGCGTGTGCGTCAAACCCTCCTTGTCGAACTGAAAGGCGCAATAGATCGTTCTACCCTCTACAGCTATCCACACGAACGAGCCTTCTTAGGAAACCAAGGGAAATGAGTGTGCTAGCACCGGGTTGAGTCTCACAAAAACCCCTAGTCACAGCCTTTATAAATACCAATTTAGCCAAAGTGGTCGGTTTCGCACCATTCTATGTGTAAATCCAGTCCACATAATGTCGGGCAAGGATCAAAAGCCCATCATGAGCCACTGATCATAAGCGTACTTCTAGCAAGGTATTATGACCACCGAAATTATGTGGATGTCAATAGCCCAACATAACCTAATCCATAATAAATGTCATAGTCCCTTTGTCTCACGATATCCTAATGGAACACAAGGCATGGACTATGTCTCCCTTGTAAAGTTCAATCATGCAATTTTCTCGACCTCCATGTAAACTGATAATACAAATGACATTAATAACCCTTATTAATTCATTTGAGCATGGTCATGCACTTCCACCGATGTCGAGGCCCACGATATCTCTCTAAAATGAGGGACAAATCACTTCATCCCACCACATCCCTCTACATGATTTATTCTATGTCCAACTACAATCAGATACCACCTTATTACGTATGATGTTGAACAGGTCAAAACATAAAGCCTCATGTAGGGACCTATGGTGGTGTTAGGTCAAGGACAAAAAGAAGACATTATTATGATAAGAAGTACTCAGGACTTATAATCCATGTAATATTCTCATGGTGGGGTCAATCAGCATTAAATGTTCACCAACATGTACTTAAGTGAGTCGACTTATCATCATATATGCAAGGATCATGAGAACATGATCATCAGTCAAACTCCATACTAGTCTTAATTTACTATTGCTCCACTAATAATGAACGACCAGGGACAATTTAGAATAGTATTGCATTTGAAGTCCAGGGTGAAGAATTTGAAGGCAAAAACTCTAGAGGAATCTAGTCTCACTTCTTATTTTTTGTAATGAAAGAAAATAGGAAATAAATAGTTTACAGATTTGAGATAATTCTGGAAAGTGACAATATCACCTTAATGAAAATTCCCTCTTACAAGGAAAGTGAATTAAACCACCGGTCCACCTCACTGGATTCAAAAATCATATAGATGGTATATTGCATTAATTCGAAAGTTAAAAGGAAAAGGAATGCTAAATATGGAGAGAAACATGCACAAGCATGAGGCGACATGGGCTTGATTTTCAACACCCTCGCCGTATTGTGATGTTGATCATTCCAAGTTTTTTCTGGCCGATTCAGGGTTAACCTGAAAGCAAGAGCTGAGAATGTCACCGCTTGACGCTTGTTTGGAGTGAAGCCGACTTTGAAAACCCTTCAATCTTTTCTCGATAAAGTGCTGATCTATCTCCACGTGCTTAGTTCATCATATGAACCTGGATTCTTAGCGCATACCGACGCGCTTGGTCATCAAGATAACACTATGGGATGCTTCCAACGGAACCCGTAATTTTAACAGCCTCGCTCAACCAGATTCTCAGCAGATACCTTGTGCCATAGCACCACTCGGGCCAAGACTGCTACTGCCACCATCGATTGTTTCTTGCTTCGCCATAACCAAATTCCCCCAAACAAACGAACAATAAATCTGGGTTGACTTCCGATCGCCAATGAACCCGCCTAATCAGATCCGAAAAATCTCAATCTCTTTCTTTGTTGTTCGAAGAAGAGACTTCTTTTCCCTTGTCATTTTTGAGGTACCTCAATATTCGTCACAAGAATATGTGTTTTTCATTGATTATTCATGAATCGACTCTACCATACTAACGTAGAAGCCGATGTCCGGCCTTGTAAGGAGAAAGATAGATGAGTTTCCACAAGATTTGCTGATATCTTCCTTATCAACCTGAGGACTTCCATCACTTTCAAGTTTGCGCTTGAATCCATAGGTGTCACGGCTTGCATCCTAGCATCCCTGTTTCATTTAGTAAGTCCAATGATGGCGCGGTGGAGATCTGCTTATACCTTTCTTAATCAGCACTTCATTCGAGAAAAACAGGCTCTAAGGTCCGATCTCAAATTTCTTGTCGCACTTTAAGTAGGTCAATTTTCTCTTCATGGATTACCAAATAAAAATAAAAACGCCCACATATACGATAGTAATGACCATCTTCCCTTCTGGGAAGTGTTTCACAAACAATGTGTGATCGGATTGACATTGAACGAATCCGCACTTTCACTACCTTAGTGGAACCGTTCAACCAAAGTTCTAGGAGATCGTTGAGACCATACAAGGATTTTCTGAGTCCGCAAACCTTTGAAATTCGATGTAGTCTCAAGCCCGCAGAGGAATGTCCATGTAAACTTCTTCCTCTAAGTCCCCATCGAGGAAGGCATTTTTTCACATCAAGTTACGGCCGACCAATCGAAATAATAGCCGCCATGATAAAAGTACACGAACAAGGCCGGAGCTTCGCAACCGGAGCAAAAGCTCGATACCAATACCATATGATCGGGTGAACTTTCGGCACCAACCGAGCCTATACCATTCCACATTAACATCCGCCTTGTACTTACCAACAGAAAATCCACTTACACCCAACTGGTTTCTTACCTCTGGGAGGTCGGCACTTCCACGCACCATTCCTTTTCACAATACCAACTTCTTCATCGATCATGGTCTCCACTTAGACACTAAAGCTTCCTAATATCTCGAGGAACTTGTATCTCCGTGATGTTAGAAGCACCAACAAACCGAGGGTGACAGCCTTTTCATCATAAGAAATAAATTTCCATCGGGACGCTATGCATGATCTAACCTCTTCTTTCCTCAAAGCTACAGTATGTTATTAATATCATTTTCTAACTCCTCGCCAATCAACAAGTATTCATCTCGAAAGTTAGGAGCATTGCTACTGGAATTTTGCTTGATTAGAACCCGGGCCAAATTTCATGGGTTTAAGCCGAGAAATCGCTTCCTTCCTCCATTTCCCTCTTGATGTGCCTAGTTCCCACAAGTCAACAATGAACTCGGGCCGACATATGACTCTATAGAAACTTGATTTTAGTGGTGATAGGTGACTCCACTAATGACTTCAAGGTTCCAAACTGATATTCCGAGTTGAATTCCCGAATATCAATTTTTGGGATAGTAAGGCCGGGTTTCAAAAAATGTGACATCCATTGAATTGTAGAATTTTCTTGCGGACTCCGGGAGAGTAACACTTATAATTTTTTTATTTGCGTATCACCCAAGAAAGATGCACTTGAGTGACCTAGGATCAAGTTTACTTATGTTGTTGATTGATATGAACAAAAATGTAACACCCGAAAATTTTTGGTGGGACGATGGATACGAGACGAGTGGTCTGGAAGGATTTAAGGAGCTTGAGAAGGTGTTTGGAATTTTAGCACTTAGATCTGCATCCTATTGATGAGGTAGGTCGTGAAGGACAGCCTTCCCCCCAGACACCCTTTGCATATTCAGAGAAAACATTACATCTCACACCTGAACAAATGCCTATTTTTCCTTTCACTATCTGCTTATAGGGGTATCAACATGAACTTAAGTGAACTATCCCATCTTTTGCCAGATATTCTCCTAGAATGGAGTCAAGTAATCCCTATCATTATCGACTTTAGAATTTGTATTTTTACTGAATTGGTCCTAATCTCATTTTTGAAATTTTTGAAAATTAATTGCTTCGGATTTTTCTTCATGAGGAATACCCACGTTAATCTAGTGTGATCATCTATGAATGAGACAAACCACCTAGCACCTGCTACATTTTTTATTCTCGATTTAATCTTGACATATCGCTATGAATCATTGAGAATCGGACTTAGACGCTTTATAGGGTTGAATGGAAATGAGACCTAACTCGCTTTGATAATTGACAGATTCACACTCAAAGGATTTGGATTTTTATTAAATAATGAAGGAAATAAATGCTAGACATAACATTAGGATGACCTCAAGCGATAGTGCCACAACATAATTGGTAGTCACGCGTATTTTGACATGAGTCGGTAAGAATAACACCAATTACCATTTGAGGTTGTTCTTGTGGATCGTGGTGCTCCTTATGATGTAGAGTCCGTGAGCATTCCTCAAGATTACACCTGCCTTCCCTAACTAAATCCCGAATTCACAAAGTGAGTGGATGAAAAATTAGTAATACACCCTTTTCCTGGGTGAGTTTACTAATTGATAATAGATTACAATCCAAGTTAGGAACAAGGAGAATCGAGTTGAGTAAGATCCCTTGATAGCAATAACCGGAATCAAGACGCAGAACCTTGAAAGTGAACTATCCGCTATTCCTGACCGTTAAATTATTTGGACATGGGCTATATGTACAAAAAATTGTCGCATCTCCCGTCATATGATCAGATGCTCCTGAGTCCACGATCCAAGGTTTTTTATGTTTCTTACCAACAATAAAGGCGCTTAAAGAATTACCTTTGTGAGCCAAGGTTCCGGAACCAATGACCTGATTGAAGATGTGCGCCAGGATCAGACACATAAGAGGAGATAGTAGTTTCTGAAGTATCTCCATTACTCCTTGTTAAAAGGGCTAGCTTCAATTTGTGCCATCGCTCATCTATGTCACATGATTACCTAGTCCTCCTTCTTTCAAGTGGTTGACGTGGATTCCAATCTACTGGTTTTCCATGAATCTTCCAGCAAGTTTCTCTCGAAAGTGACCCTATTTTCGCAATGATCACACCCGGGTCTTTCCTCTCTTTGATTTTTTTGACTACACAAAGAGGAATTACGCCATCGGGGAAGAGGAGGATGAGTTGGTAGCCATTCCAAACGCCGGACCGCATTTAGGCATAAACAAGTGATGGAGAATAATAGAGACAGGATTAAACCCGCTTCGATACCATGAAGAATTAAGTAAAACTCTAGAGGAATCTAGTCTCACTTATTTTTGTAATGAAAGAAAATGGGGAAATAAATAGTTTAAGCAGATTGAGATAATTCGAAAGTGACAATATCACCTGACAAAATTTCTCTTACAAGGAAAGTGAATTAAACCACTCGCCCACTGATTGGGTAATCGATGTATGGTATATTGCATTAATCTGAAAGTTAAAAGGAAAAAGGAATGCTAAATATGGAGAGAAACATATGCTAATGAGCTTAGACGGGCTTGATTTTCAACATTGTGGTTCTACTATCAAGTCACACACTTGATGACCACAAGTGGAATCAACTATTCATGGAGTAAGTCACCAAATTAAAATGTAAGATGATAATGAAAATGCTGTCTTTATTATTGTAAATATGAAAAAGAATAATTACACTTATCGTCTCAGGCACATCACTAGTGTCTTTAAGATACTTTGCATGTCCCCAAAGGTCTAAATGTAGATAATTAAGCGGCCCTGAATTACAGAAAGCATGAGAGAATCTACGTCTGCTTTCCTAAAAAACATAATGTCACAAAAATGTAACTTACTTGTTTTCTGCTCATCTAAAGCCCTCTTCACTCAACTCTACTCCATACGTTTTTTGCCCAGGTGCCCAAAAGATGCATGTGCTAGAGCTTCGTAATATCATCCTCTAACAATGAATAAGATGCAACAATAGCATCTCCTTTAACAGTGGAACCCTATAGAACATATAGCATGGAGGTCTTTTGATGACCCTTCATCACAACTAGGCCTCCTTTACTAATCTTTAGGACTCCACCTTCACTAGTGTACTTGTACCCTTTTGTGTCAAGAGTACTCAGGGATATCAAATTCCTCTTCAAATAAGAAACATGTCTGACGTCATCAAGAGTACGAACTACTCCATCAAACATCTTAATGTGAACTTGATAGGCAATTTTGTGTTATGTAAAATGGTACGCCTATGTGCGAAAGTGCAAGCGTCGCCTCAAGTAATAAAAATGGAAGTATATGTATCGTCCCATGGAGAGTTGGGTTACTAAGTACCTACTCTAATCTAGCCTAGGCTCTATTTGAATGATTGAAAATTTGTAGAAAATCTAAATTACACTAACTAAACATGCAAAAATGACTTAAATAAGACTAAAATGCCTTGGGGTCTAGATTTCACCTAAACAAGTATGTATGAACCTCCTAACCCAATTAATCAATTATCAATTTCATCATGAAGATGGCCATTTCACTAATGTATATGTGAATCTCTCTCAAGTATCCACACACTACCCCTAGGATTTAGGTATTTTGCATCTTTACTCAACCCCAAAATCCTAGGAATGCACTAAGCCCAAGAAATCCTAATACCACTCCTAATCTCATTTATATCTCTACCTCATGATAATTAGATGATAAATCATTCATGGTCCAGCTTAATCATCACTTCTCGGTCTCAAATCAAGCCACTAATCATGCAAATATTGGTCAAATACCCACAAACATTAAGATTCAATGAAATACTTAACATAAACATGAAATCAAATAGCAATCAATAGAAATTAGGAGAGATTCCTACAAATATATCTGTGGCTACATCTAAACCCTAAGAAAACTAACTAAAACATCTTTGGGAGAAGAAATACAACCATCCAAGGAAGGGAAAACATAAAAGGGAAGAAAAGAAACAAATCCGGTGGAGGTGCTTCCTTATTATCTTCCATCTTCTTCTTCTTCTTCAAGTCTCCTTCTTCTTCCAAAAACTGCAACTAAACCCTAGAGGAGGGTCAAAACCTTCAAGAGGGGAGGAACCCTAACTGGTTGCTCTTCCTTTTGCTTCTCCACTTCTTAAGGTCATAACTTCTTCATCCGGACTTCGAATCACACAATCTTGTTATCTACAGAAAGCCCTTGGAGTCTAGAATATGCCCATGCCAATGAGAGAGCCATAAATGAACATCACACAGGCGAAATGATCATATGTTTTCTATGACTGCATGATGACTTTGCCGATTTTTCTTTGATTTCACTCGTTTTCTCTCAATGGTTGGCCTAATCACAAAATTGGGAAAATATAGCATTAGAATACTTATTTAAATAATAAAACTACTAAAACCTAATAAAAACATGGAGATAAAATGAGTATTTAAAATACTCATCAGAATTGTCCCAATACATGTTATCTTACAAGATGTATTATTACCCATCAAAACTGCACCTTTATGCATAAACTCATATGTAGATAACCAGTCCCGATTAGGAATCATGTGAAATGTACAACTATAATCTAAACTCCAATTCTCACTAGCTCTCGAATCAACATTTGACGCAACCAAAAGTTCTCCATCATTCTGATCTGATTCCACAACATCAATCTCACTAGATTCCTAGGATTTCTCTTCTCCTGTTTGTTCCCCGAATTTCTTCTCCCATTGAGCGCTGTCACTCCTTCGATGCGACCTTTTCGGTAGTAATTACAAATTTCATTAGAATTCCTAGATTTTGAGCCAAAATTCTTCTCTTACGGTCTATCGCATACAAACAGGCTATCTCCTTGTGCTTCAAGCTCTACAATTAATTGCTTCATTTTCTCCTTAGAAAACAAAGCCTCATAGACTTCATTTAAGGTTAGGGTATCATGACTATATAAAATCGTATCTTTGAAAGCTGCACACGAAACATGAAGCGAACACAACAAAATCAACCATAGATTTCCTTCTTCATATTTAACCCCCAAAATTTCCAAATCCGCAACAATTTCTTTAAAGGTCATAAGATGCTCTTCCAAAGACGTACCTTCTGCTATATTGTGCGAATACAATTGCTGCTTCAAGTGCAACTTACTCATAAGACTTTTTATCATGCATAACTTTTTCAACTTCACCCATAACACAAAGGGTAGTCTTCCTTTAGAACTTCAGAATAACTGATTCGATAGATGAAGGTGAATTTGAGAAAGGGCTTTACGATCATTATGTTTTTTCTCCTTTTCTGTCCACGATGACGGCATCTTGTCAAGCCCTAGCAACGCATCATCCAGATCCATCTGTGTAAGCATAGCGTGCATCTTAACTTGCCACAATGAAAATTTGGTACTACTATCCAACAAGGGAATTTCATATGTCATGGTTGCCATTGACGAGATCGAAAAAACCTAATGGCTCTGATACCACTTGTTATGATTAATGAAACAATAATGAAATACAAAAATAAAGAAAAACGCCATATTTACGTGGAAACCCTTGCAGGAAAAAAACTACAAGTAGAGGAGAAAGCTTGACCATCAATCTGAGAAAAATACAGAGTATAACGAAATAGAGAATAAACCCTAAAATGTTGATATGACAAAAACACTCGAGAAAAAAGGTCTATTCTGCGAGGGTAAGCCCCGCACCCCCTTAGGATCAGTTATAGGCTACAGGGCTAGGCCTATCGGCCCAACACCTCTGCTACCACAACAAATCCCTTTTTTTTTTCTTAACTTTTTATTTTCACAAAAGTCGCACTATAGGCCTTCAAGTCGGACATAGGCTCAAAACCAAATTCAGGTCCCAAATCAACACAACTTAGGATTGATCCATACAGTTTGTTAGAATTGAAAATCAAGTATCCCAAGTTCTTCAAATGGCAAAGATCATTTGGAATGAATCCTCGTATTTCATTTCCAGCAATGTCGAACCCTTGGAGTAGAATAGGATAAGTCTAATAGCATGTGTGTGTCACATGAGAAACTTGAGCCCAATCCCTTGGGATTGGGCCCAATACCCATTAGTTACATGTCAGCCATTTGGCTTAAGGAGTCAGGTCACGCTATTCTTCACATCGGTCACCAATTTAGCCCGCTCAAGCTGAATAGACCAAGTCACCTCGGAAGCCTCAGAATCAGTCATACATGAACATGGGAGGACATGTGGGTGATCATGGGTTCTACTGACTTGATCCCCCACTACGTACTACTCTACCACGACGAGTATCACATTGAGGATTACGAACCAATTGTAGTAGGCCATGTGGCATCCATAAGTAGTATAAATTGATAGGCTTGTATTAAGAAAAACAAGGAATTCTTTAGTGATAAATTAGAGAGAAATACAAATTCTTTGGGAAGTTCTTACAATTCCTTTGAAACCATCCTCCCATGCTTATCTTGATTGCATCAAAACGCCCCTTTACTTCCTCCAAAAGCGGTTTGATGGGTGAGATTGCGCCTTCCAATTATGCACCATTGATAGAGCATCAAATGTTGTTGTTGGAACAAATGTCGAAGAGCGCGAAGAGTCTCACATTAACAACCGCTCTTTCTCTAGCGCCCCAACGCCATTTTGAAGGAAAGAGAACGCCAACTTGCACGCCTACGCTTATAACCCCTGCCTCGATGTCTCGCAACCCTGAGCCCCAAACAACCGGCCTCCATCAACAAACCTCCTACTCAACCTTTTAATTGAAACAAAATAATCGTCGATAGGAATCAAGCGAATAGGACCCCTTCTCCTCCTAGAAGCCAAGACCTTGCCCTACGAGCATTGGATGACATATCAGCCTCCTTATTTGTTCCCACCATCCTACATCAAGATGCTCCACCGCACTTTATGTTGCTGAAATTTCAAATGTATGATGGGTTGGGGGATCCCTTTGATCACCTCATGCATTTCCGCCAAATCACGACATTGCAAAGCCAAGAACGACATGCCCTCTCGTAAGGTGTTCTGCCTACCTAACGGATCATCCATGTCTTGGTTTCATCGCCTCCTACCTAACACGGTAACGTCCTTTCGCGTTTTATCCGAGAAATTTGTCACTCGATACATGTGTTTAGTTAAAAGGAAACAGAGTGTCACCAATATATTCCAATTACGGATGGGACGATCCGAATCGATCAAATAATTTATGAAACATTTCGAAGCAACATTTCTCCAACTCAAAGCAGTAAGCACATATACCGTCTTGTAGGAAGTGAAGCAAGACGTGCGCCTTCTTAGACTATCTTTAACTAAATTCGCCGGAAACTGTGGATGAACTATTTTAAAGGGGAAACCAATATGCCACGCTTGAAGATTACACAATCATCGCAACTAAGAGGACTATAACCTCCATATTTGACTCAAGGCACGATAGCAGTAGCAGAGGGAAGAGAGGTAGTGATGGCTAGGATAAGTGAGGCAAGCATGAGTCGTAAGAACCAAGGTGCACCAATTCCCAAGGAGAATCTGGGAAGACAAAAGAAGATGATAATAATCAAGGACGGTGTGGCAAAGAATATACCCAATTTACGATAACTCGTTCTCAACTCCTCCCGATCATTTAGTCTTTGTGAGGTTTATGCTGCCAACCATAGAGGGGTGACTCAAATCAAAGAGACAAGTCTAGATACTATGAGTACCATAAAGAGTAAGGACACCTGACTGACGAATGTTATCGTCTGCAAAGGTTACTAAATTTCATGGCCCGAAGGGGGAACCTTAGAAAATACCTTGAGTAGCTGAATCTTGCTAACGCTAGATCCCGATCAACCACGCTGATAGGCTCTCAGCCCGTAATCGACACAATCCTCACCTGCCCGATGGCTCCCAAGGTCCGAGAATGACCTTCTTTAGGTACTTTGGTGGCCGAAGTTCATTATAGTTTCACCCCTATAATTTTCGACCCATCGACGAGACTATAACCTTCTCCAAGTCCTCTTGTGCGACAACTATCTACACCTCACTGATGATGCACTCGTCCTGACCTTAGAGGTCATATGTCACCTAATGAGGCATATCTTGATCGATCATGGAAGTGTTGCAACCTCCTTTACCTCCTCGCATTGCTCCAACTGGGGTATAAACCCGACAACCACCGAAATCTAGGGATAGTTTTGGCCGGCTTCAATGGAATGCAGACCACTTCATTAGGGGAGATAGTGTTGCTAGTAATAGCATGTCCGGTCACCACCCTTGTCCCATTTATAGTAATTGATGAACATTCATCCTTCAACGCCATCTTAGGCCGCACCTAAATTCATGCCATGAAGGCCCTACCTTCATCCTATCACCAAATGTTATGCTTCCTAACTCTACCAGGCCATATTGATTTTAGAGGTGACCAAAAAGTCACCAGAGCATGTTATATGGTTGAACATCAACAGAAAGATCAACCATCCAAATAGCAACGATACCGGTATCGAGCGCGGCTTCCCAAGAGTCACCCCCTATTTTCAGCCGTGCCAACTTAAGGCATTAGCCTTAGAACCTCTCTTTCTTAGGAAAAAGTTGATGCCTTCTTATCACTCTTACAAGAGTACTTCTATGACGCTGCTATCAGAGCATAGGTATGCAAAACAGCCTAAGCTGTGACAATTCCGAAAATGAAATGGACCATAACTTGAGCTATAAAGGTCCAATTTGCGTATGGATAAATGGACCCGGTTGGGCTACTTTTACTAATAAATGGATCATGTGCCGTCATTGTGTTATATTAGGCCCCGTGTGGGTCATGTTATTGTATATCCTACAGGTTTTATTTTGGGTAAAGCTTCCCGTACAAAGGAGACTCTGTCCGATTTTTGTTAAATTATGGGTCCCGGTAAAGGGAACACAACAATGTGGTATCTGGTTAACCGACATCCACAAGTTTTCCACGGGTTGATGGTTGGTTAACGGACCCCCGGGTTGGGGTGTCACAACTTTGATATATTCTCTTGGTCACATAATGATATGTCTGACTTTTCCCCCACTATGGCGCATCAATATGTAGAAAGGACGCAAGAAGATATGGCAGTAGTTGAGGCGCTTTCATCCTTTATGTCGCGATGTAATTAAGGAAGAAGTTGACAAGATCTTTACGACAAGTTTTATCCAATAGATTCAGTACCCCAAATGGCTAGCCAATGTCATAGTTGTCCTTGAGAAAATAGAAAATGGCCCATTTTATGTTGATTACTCTGATAGCAATGACGCCTTCCAGTAATATACGTTCCCCCTACCCCCAAATCGACTAGGTAGTGGACGCCACCTCTAGGCATGACCTATTATCTTTCCTAGACACCTACTTGGGTTATAATCAGATCCCTATGTTCCCACCCGATTCGGAAAACATGACCTTCATAACACTAACAGGGATGTACTACTACAATGTCATGCCCTTCGGCCTCAAGAATGCCGAGACAAATTATTAGCACATGATTTCTCTCATGTTCGAGCCTTTGATGGGAAAGACAATGAAATTATATATAGATGATATGCTAGTCAAGTCAAAGTCCTGAGGAGACCACCTGGCTCACCTATGAGTGGCTTTTCAACTCATGAGGTCACACCACCTATAGTCGATCCCCACAATCGCGGCCGAATACGTGGAAGTTTCTGCTGTTAGTAAGAAGGGAATCGAAATGGAGCTCGACCAGTCTAAAGCCATTCTTTAGATCCAACCCCTTAAAACTAAGAAGAAAATACAAGCTCTAATAGGAAAGTTGGCAGCGTTGAACAAATTCATCTCTAGATACTCAGATTGTCTCCGACCTTTCATCAAGGCTTTAAAGGGTGCTTCATCAGGGGAATGGGGTCTAGAGTGTGATAGGACTTTCCAAGCTTTCAAAGATTACCTCGCTTTCCCTCTAATTTTATCCCATCTCGTTGAAAGGGGTGGAGTTCTATTTATACCTTACAGCCTCAACAACAATGGTGAGCATAGCCCTAGCAAGGGCAAGCGACGACTATAGACAAAGACATGTATACTTTGTGAGCAAAATGTTAACAGATGTCGAGACCCGATACACTGATTTTGAATGAATCATGTTGGCCCTTAGAATGGTAGCTAAGAAGTTATGCCCATACTTTCAAGCTCACACAATAATCATCCTAACTGGCCACCCGATCAGAGTCATACTCCACAAACCCGATGCATCGAGAAGATTCTTGAAGTGGGCCTTCGAGCTGAACGAATTTGATAGCATGTATCACTCGAGGTCTACTATCAAGGGATAGGTAATCGTTGATTTCACTGCCAAATTATCTAACATGTCCAAAGTTAGCATCAGCAAATCGTTGTGGATATTAGAAACCGATGGCTCTTCCAAAGAGGTTAGGGAAGGAGCAAGTTTGTGTTGTAATCTCTAAAGGGATTGCCCGTTGTCCAGGTAGTTAAGTTTTCATTTTCTAGCTCGAATAACAAAGCCAAATGTGAAGTCGTACTACTCAGTCTTTAGGTGGCAAAGAAGCTCTCTATCATAAATTTAAAGCTTCGTTGTGATTCAAAATTGGTGGCATCCCAAAGTCGAGGTGAATATGAAACTAAGAATAAACGAATGGCTCAATATCTTGCTCTCATGTGTTCCCTGGTCGCTCGGTTCACAAATTTTTTAGTGGCCTAAGTCCTAAGATTAGAAAACCGAATAGTCGATGCCCTCGCAAATCTAGCCTCCAACGCCTTGTACCCCTACCATGTGGAACTAGATGTCGTAGAACATTCCTCAATTTATGACAAGGGGCTTTTTAGTCGAAACCCGAATCAGTTATTCATGGATGCTTCCAATCTCTAGTTATTTGAAAAATGGAGTTCTACCTTAAGGATAAAAGAGTCGCAGCTAGAATAAAAGCCCGAGTAGCCAAGTATACTTTAATAAATGACGTTTTATACCGCCAATCATTCTCAGGCCCATACCAAAGATGCGTGCCACCTTACGAGACCAAGCACATTATTGAGCAAATACACGGAGGCATCTACGGAACCCACATTAGTGAACGGTCGTTATGTCACAGGATTATGACAAAGGGTTTTTACTGGCCGATAATAAAGCAAGAGTCCAAACAATTCATCAAAAGTTACAATACATGTAAAAAATAAGGCAATGTTATTCATGCCTCGACCACTACATTCCATTAAATATCCAGCCCATGGCCTTTTTATATGTGGAGGATCAATATCGTGGGACCACTGCCTCAAGCCATAGGGCAAAGGAAACTTCTTCTTGTTGCTAGTGATTATTTCACAAAATGGGAGGAAGTTGAGCCCTACACTCAAATTAAGGTGAGTCACTTAAACCAGTTTGTGCAATGGAATATCATATGTCGGACCAAAATCCCACATGCTATCGTCTCGGACAATGGACCGTAATTCATCAGTAGACCGTTTCATCAATTATGTGTAAAGTTTAGAATATAAAATATCTACTCTACCCCTCAATACCCTTAATCAAACAACTAAGTCGAAACAAAACACTACTAAACTACCTAAAGAAAAGACTAACGTTGGCTAAGAGAAAGTGGGTCAAGGAGCTACCAATGGCACTCTAAGCCTATTATACGACACCAAGGCAACCTACTAGAGAAACTCCTTAAACCCTAGCCTTAGGAGCCTAGGCACTGATCCTGGTGGAATCTGGATTGGACATTCTAGCAATACCACCAAACTCACCCTAGCATTGGACAAGCTTGAGGAAAAAAAAAGATCTGGTTGCCGTTCAAATGGCCAAATATCACTACTGAGCCTCACGCCAAAGGGACAAAATAGTCAAACCCAAGGCTTTTAAGAAAGGCTACTTCATAGTAAGACACACCTTTGACAAAGGAAAACTTAAACAAAATTGGGAGGCCCCTTCATATTCCTCAATGATGGATCAAAGGGCGCTTATGTAACTATAGTCTTCTCATGAGTGATGTAACTCGCCCCTGAACTCTTCTGGGCTTATTTGAAGAAATACTTCAAGTAGTCCTTTGCATTGTTTGTTTTGAACCCTAGTAATCGAGGAAGATGAATAAAGATCACAGATTTTTCTCCATTCGACCGCATATTTTCCTCCACTCTCCTTATTTTTATACTTCCAAAGCAACCCCAAAATGCCCTCTTGTTTATGTAGTTAAACTGGACGACCGACTCCTGCACTTAAGCCCCAAAAGGCTCGCGATGACCCTAGGCCTCAAGCAGCTTAACCCCCAAAAGGCTATTGCCTATGGTAGCTTACCCTCGACGACCCTAGGCCTTGGGTAGCCTAAGTGCCAAAAGGCTACTTGCCTATGGTAGCTAGCCCTCGACTACCTTAGGCCTTGGGCAACCTAAGCCTAGAAATGCCACTTTCCTACAATAGCTTGCCTTAAACAGCCCTAGGCCTTGGGTAGCCTAAGCCCCAAAAGGAAACTTGCCTATGGAAGCATGCCCTTAACGGTCTTAGGCCTCGGGTAGCCTAGCTAAGCCCCAAAAAGCCACTTGCCTATGGAAGCTTACCCTCGACGGCCCTGGGCCTTTGGCAGCCTAAGCCCCAAAAGGCCACTTGCCTATGGTAGCCAACCCTCGATAGCCCTAGGCCTTAGGCAAACTTATCTCCAAAAGACGGCCTCGACGCACCAGGCCTCATGTTCTAAGCCCCAAAAGGCTATCGTTTATGGTGGCCGGTTTCGACTACTTTAGGCCTCGAAAGCAACTTAAGCCTCAAAAGGCCACGCTATGGTAGCTTACCCGACGCTCGTCTCAAAGTGCACTTAAGCCCCAAAGGCTACTTCGCTATGGCAAATAGCCTCGACCACTGTAGCTCAAGGCCTTTAAGCCCTGAAGCACTCTCCCTTGTTATGGCAAATAGCCTCGACCACTCTAGCCCTGGCACCTCTAAGCCCCGTAGCGCACTTGCCACGACAACGCCCCACTGCACTTAGGCCTTGAGCAAAGATGCCCTTGATCTACTAGTCCCATGCCAACCCTCTATGGCGCTAGGCCTCGCTGTGCCCTAAGTCCCAAAAGGCCACTTCATTTATGGCACTCGCCTCGACACAAACCCTAGGCCACAGACAACCTAAGCCCAAAAAGGCCACTTACCCTCAACGACCCTAAGCCTTAAGCAGCCTAAGCCCCAAAAGGCCACTTACCTATGGAAACTAGTCCTTTAAGGCCCAGGGCCTCAAGTAGAACGTCCTTAGTAATTTCAACTCCAAAATTAGTAAGGTAATAAGCAATGGTTAAGACTGAATAAAAACAAGAGAAATTGTTCATTCAAAATGTCTATATCCACCAAGCACTACCCACCATGGATAGGCACATTACAATTCAAGAACAGGGAACTCATTGGACATCTGCATCACTGGGGGATCTGGAGCAACCACGACTTTTGGTTCTACATCGACCTCTAGCTTCTTTATTTTCTTCATGTCGGCAACCCATGTGGTACACTCTTTAAGTAGAGCAGCCCACTCTAGCCAAGCTATCTTCAACTCTCTCTAGCTTAAAATTCAATGATTCAACTTGACCTTGTCAGATAGGGCCCGAGCACCCTTGCGTAAAGCAAAAATACGACTAAACTAGTGCTACCGCTTGTCATATAAGACGGGGCCATGTAAATAAAACACTCCATCTACACTCCGATGATGCAAAAATATAAGCAAAACAAAAAGAGTATATACATATGCAGGAAGAGTAGAGAAGAAACACTTACTTGGTATGCCCATCTTGAAGGGGAAGGTTTCAATAGCTCCCCGCACCCCTTTCACCGCTCCTCGCATATACCTCCCAAACAGTTAAGACCTCGCTTGACCCTCCAAATGAAGCTCCTTGAATAGAGAAGGATTGGACATAATAGCCTCGAGGGATGGGGGAGACATCGGTTTTTTTGAGGGAGGTCCAGAGTGCTCCAACTTTCTCTTTCCTATTGGAACAGATGGCTTCAATCTATTAGGGTCAATCCACGCATCCCTCCATGATCCTTATCACACTCTAGGGTCATGGCGGAGGTCCACAAGCCTCGGAGGGAGTAGCGGGATCTCGAACCCCCTTACTTGCCCGAGGAACATTTTTATAGCCTCCCATGGCCAACCCACGCACCCGCCTTTGCAGTTGCACTATTGTCTCAAACTTCCCTTCCCTTACGCCTGACAGGGTCAGAGCGATGGGTCAGGGCTGGGGTGGGAGAGGCAAGAGGATGCACCTTTCCCCTGAACTGCCTCAGCTTTTCTTCAGCTTATTGCCTCCTTAATCCACACCTAGAAGGCAAGATCGCACCTGCCCTCACTTCGGCATCTTTCTAAACATCGAGTTCAACTTCATTACATTTTACTGACGATCCTTCTGTGTCATTTACGACCTCCCAAATATTCACCAGCGACAACAAGAGATACAAGTCCCTTTCCAAGGTCGGGGGCTCAAACCCCCACCAAAAGATCAAATTAGGTAAGATTAAGGTCATCCACAAACTTCCCACAACTCCGACCACCTGCCCAAACAAAAAATAAAAAGAAGAAGCTATTAGAAACCTTAGAGGTAGGGATAGACGATGAACATACACTAGTTCCCCTAAACCAGACCTGATTCAAGATCTAGGTTTAACCTAAGCTCTCGGAGTATCGCGTCCTTCGCACAACCCCAAGCATTGAATAGTAGAACATGGCTATACGACTTGTTTTTTCTAGTATTAGGCAAGTTGGTGACGAGTTGAAGCAACTTAGCATTGACCATAAAATAGTATTTTTCCAAATGATGTAGCTTTATGGTATACACATAAAGGACCTCTTCTAAACCCTTGTGTATGCCATATTAGAGGTTCAATAGGCACACCCCTAGCAGGACGTATATAATGTTCACATGTGTGTGAATGGGGTGAAGACGGGTGTGATGAAAGAATTGGTGCACCAGCACAGGTAAGGGGAACCTAAGCCTCTCGCTAATGTGAACTTTCGGCTAGTATATGAAATTCATCCCGCCTCCATCCTCCTTCGTACATGCTACAAACTGAGGTCTCGACGAAGGAAAAGAAACCCAGACATTGGGAGGGAAGGAGTAATATTTCCTCCAAAAAACATCGCCTCGAGCCTCCCTAATGGGCTTGAGCCATGTTATAACCACGACATCGCCAACGCAAGAAGGAACACCCTTAGAGCCAGATAAAGACATTTCCTAATCGCAAGGCCAGCCGGGTTCTACTCCCTTATCCCCTTTGGTCGGCCTTTGAGTGCCTTCGCCCCGACACTCCAGATGAAGCGTAATCCACTGGGCGCCTACCTATCCGCCACAAAGGAGGTGACTTTCGATATAAAGAAGAAAAAAATAAAAGGTGTCGACAGTTTTGGTTCAACCCCAGACACCCATTGCAGATAAGACCCCTATTGAAAACCATACCCACAAAAATGATGAATGTTGAAACTTTGGTAGTCAAAACACACCTTCACCACGATGTTGATCGCAAGCAGCAAGGACTCCTACAGGAAAAAATCACCAAAGACGGCGATTACCTAGAGAAGTTAGGAACAAAGGAAGCGAGAAGACAAGGGAAATATTCTTCGAAATAGTGATCAAATAAGTCTCTAAATTCAGGTTTGGGGGATATTTAAGCCCTAAAAATTCATCATTGGTAGGATATTCAAAACAGCATTAAAATCATTATTCAGACCAAATCCACAAGACGATCTCCAAGCCCAACCGTATACCGCCACTCAGATACCGAGCTCATAGATAATAAAGCAATCATGGTCAAAGAAGATGGTGCAATTAAAAGAACATAACGCCAATCCATCACTATTGTCCTACATTAACGATAGGGAGGCTAGTGGAATGGGATAAGTCTAATCCCACATGAGTGTCACATGAGCAACCCAAGCCTAATCCCTTGGGATCGGGCCCAATACCAATTAGGTACATGTCGGGCATTTGGCCTAAGGAGTTAGGTCACGCTATCCCTCACATCGAGCACCGATTTAGCCCTCTAAAGCTGAATAATCCAGGTCACCTGAAATCACTCATACATGAAACATGGGGACACGGGTATCGTTCAAGACTTTGATCCTCACTACGCCTTACTCTACCACGACGAGTATCACATTCAGGATTATGAACCAATTGTAGTAGGCCATGTGGCATCCATAAGTAGTATAAATTAATAGGCTTGTATTTAGAAAAGCAAGGCATTCTTTGATAAGAAATTAGAGAGAAATATAAACTCTTTAGGAAGTTCTTACATTTCCAATGTAGCCGTCATCCCAATGGAAGTCGAATCGACCTCAAGTATGATTAGCTCCTAAGTCCAAGAATATCAATTGTCAATTACCACCCCGTGGGAATAGTTCCTCTAAATTGGCAAGCTGATGCTCTAAAACTTTCAAGAGCTATAGGAAGATTCCCTTGTGAATTTGGAAGAGTACCCTTTAAAGGATTATACTTTTTGATCCTAGTCAAAAACTAAATATTATTCTCGTTTGCAGAGAATGAACCACAAATAATTCTCTTAGGGTGAGAAATGAAACCTACAAGATATTTTCCTCATATTTCCATTACTTGCACGCGAAATAAAAAAAAATACTAAGTCTCAAAAGGAAACATGACTCCACTACTAAAAAACATGACTCCACTGACTCCTATTTCCTAAGACCCACACATTCCATATGAATATCCCATATGATAATGCTTTATTGACTTCTTCAAATAAAAACTAAATCTAAAACAAACTCTATCATTACCCTCCTCTTCAAGAGAAACCTTGTCCTTAAGGTTCATGTTGAGAAATATGTTATGTAACTCCGGACACTACATCAATTTCTTCTTCATCCTCTTGCCCCCCACCTAAGATAGAGAGATTCTTTTGCACTTGTGCCTTAAGTGACTCGACTTTCTGCTACACTGCATCTTGCTTAAGATTTTTTCCTTTTACTTCTTTGCATGTCCTTGGGCTATTTGGAATTTTTTTTTCCTACAACCAAGCATTCTTAACAATATTTTCTCGTTTCCCTGCTTTTGATTTGGATCCACACCCCTTCGATCTACTAGACTTGGTGCTAAGAAGATCCTACTCTAGAGACTTATGAAATATTTCTCTATAACTACGATCATTCTACTTGAGTATATTCTCAAGTTCAGAACGACATTTCATTGGATCCACATACAAGTAGTTATAGCTTCCATACACATGAACAAGAACTTCATCCTAGGTTTGCCCATTTGACGATTGTGTGACCTACGCATTAGGACTTCTTGAAGAAGTCTCATTCCTTGTAATCAGGATCTCGAACATCCGACTAATAGCAGCTTCGATTTGTTGGAGTTTGTCATCAACTCCTACTTCCATTCGATCAAATTTGGTTTGGAGGTCTCCAAAGGTGGCTACCATGTTGGAGGTCCCCAGGTTTTCGACTATTTCCTTGTTGGTGGGCATAGTGTCGAGCTCTGATACCACTAATAGGAGGTCCCAGTCATAACTAAATATTATTCTGGTTAGGGTGAGAATGAACCACAAATTATTCTCTTAGGGTGAGAATGAACCACAAATTATTCTCTTAGGGAGAGAATGAACCATAATATCTTTTCTCCTCCTATTTCCCTTACTTGTAATACGTTTAAATAAAGAAAATACTAAGTCTTAAAAGGAAACATGACTCCACTACTAATAAACATGACTCCACTAACTCCAATTCCCTAGGACCCACACATTCCATATGGACGTCCCATATGATAATGCTTTATTGACTTCCTCAAATAAAAACTACATCTAAAACAAACTCTATCAAATTTATCCACAAACATCTCAAAATTTTGCAATTTGTCAAAGAAGCAAGAAACCCAACCTCAAAGGCTAAGTATTCACTAGTCAATTGATTTAATGCAAGCTCTAAATCTTCAAGCTTTATTAGGTTACCTAGATCTTTTGGCACATAGCCAGTGAAGGAGTTTATTGATATGCTCAAATGGATAAGTTTGGACATATTTGAAATAGACATTGGAATTATTCTATTGAATTCATTGATTCCTATATGTGCTTCCTTCCAAGACTGGAAATGTGCAACACCAATACTTGATGGGAGACTGCCTGAAAGGTGATTTCGCACCAACGCAAGGGTTTTGGGAGTTTTCTGTAGATGTTAAGAATAGCTTCTGGTATCGACCCTGTAAGATTATTTGACCCTAATTTAATATATTTTAAGGCCTTTAAATTACCAAATGAGCTGGAAATAAACCGCAGTCCCCATTGCCGTTAGGATAGATCTTTCAAGTTGACAAATTGCCAGAATATTCGCTATGCTTCCTATGCATCTATTGATTGATAGTGACAGTGAGAGGAGTTCTTCACATAAAGATAGAATTGTAGGAAGTTGACCACTGAGATGATTCCAAAAAAGATAGTCCTTGGAGATTGGGGAGGTGTTTACGAATACCTATTGGAAGGCTCCCATAAAGGTTATTATTCGTGAAATCAATTTGTTGTAGTGGAGAGATATTTAAAAATCTGCATTTAATAGGGCCACTAATTCCACTAGACTTTAAGTGCAAATATTTAAATTTGAAAGGTTCCCAATCTCTTTAGGAATTCCACTTGTCAATTTTTTATAGCAAAGATATAATTCTTCAAGATTAGATAAACTCCTAATGAATCGTGGAATGCCTTTAGTGAGTCGATTAAATGATAATGATAATAATCAAAGCTCTTAGCAATGCCACAAACCGAAGGGGATTTCACCTTTTAGGTTATTTACGGCCACATTCAAAATCCTTAAGGAAGATATGTTGAACAGTGAATAAGGTATTTCTCCTACAAGAAAATCAAAATCAATGGTTTAGAAAAACATCTTTAAAATCTAAAAGGGAAAGTGAGACAATAAAAAAATAAAAATAAAATAAATAAAAGAGGAAAGAAAGTACACTCCTGTTGCCGTATTAGGAGAGAGAAATACCTCAGCTCCATCAAGTTAAATTCACTCTGGTATGCTTCTTCCGTGAAATCATTATATGGTCAAACAAATCACTAAGCTTTATACATACACATCCTAAACTCCGATGGGATCTTTCTATCAAATGATTTGATGAAAGACACAGCCCCTTCAACTTTTGATTGGCATAACACATATCCATGGGAAGACTCCCGGAGAGGCTATTAAGGGAGAGATTCATGTTGAGCAAAAGATATGTTGAAATGGTACTTAAGTAATACCTATTAGGTTGTTCACTTGGAATGACAATACCTTGAGATTAAGAAGAAGACTCGTCTTCTTTGGAATTTCACCCATCAACTGATTATTAGCAAGGTTAGGATAATTTTTATTTTCTACAAATTTCATAACTTACATATAGTGTAAGATATATATAGATTTCTACATGATAATGTTGCCACTTATCTTCTACATGATAATGTTGCCACTTATCCTGGGGAGGTTACAAACAAACATTTGAATTTGAACTTGTTTGTTAAAACATATGAATGGCGAGATTGCTTACAATGACCAGAGTGTAATGCAAAATGGTTCTCTAATTGTGCTCTCAGAAGATGTGTCTCCATTGGAGACACCTCGATCTGTTTAGGTAGTTTAGATATGGAAGTAATGACAACAGTATAGTGAGAGCGTCTGCAAGCTAGTCTTTTATAGAGATGTGAGAGACAGTAAATGATCTACGAGCCATATGATCACGAACAAAATGATAGTCAATAGCAAAGTGTTTCATTCATGAGTGGAAAACAGGGTTGATAGAGAGATATGTTGCACCAATGTTGTCACAAAAGATATTTGGAGATAAAGAGAAATTAACATGCAATTCAATGAGAAGGTGTTTAAGCCAAAGTACTTCCATGGCACATGAAGCAAGAGCTTGGCATTTTGCTTCAATGGAAGAATGGGCCAATGATTTCTATTTCTTGGAGCACCAAGAGATAGCATTCCTAATTAAGATAACAATGTAAGTAAAGTGATTGATCATCACGATCACCAAATTTAATCACTATAAAGGCGATGAGATTAAGAGGTTGATGACACTTGAGAAAAAGACCACGAAGAATGGTGGACTTCAGAAACTGGAGACGCGCTAAGAAAACCAATGATTTGTGATATAACGCATGAATTAATGCTTGATGATGAATGAGATGCCTAGGGCACAAAGGATAGATATTGCAAAGTGCCAACAACCTATCAAAACTTGGTAAAGAATAGCGTAGAGGAGAAACTCAATGTTGAGAATTTATGAAGCTACCTGGCAGGCACACTCTATCACCGATGTCGGTCTTTTCATAACTTCTGGATATACTTATAGTTATAACCGAATGGAGTGTACCCACTCCAAGGAAGTAGTGAAGATCTCAAGGTCCTTGACGGAAAATGTCAAGATAATACTAAAGAAATGCAGGTGGAAGAAGATATTATTTCCTATCACAATGAGATTCAACAAGACATACTATGAAATATACGTGATAGTGTCCTATGATAGATAAAGAATGAAGTGTCACTTGTGGAGAGGCAAAGTCAAAGAAAACAAGAACCCTTCAAATATTATGACCTGGGCTTGGAGCCCGTTAAGCCCATAAGCCGAGCCTCAGAAGTTTGTCACACAGTTAGGGCATCAGTTAACAGTTTCGCGAGGTTGCTGTGAGATAGCACATCTTTCGAAAATTATGTAGGAAAGCATTAAACATTTAAGTAACGCATCCAACCAGTGGCGAGAGGCCAGCCATGAAATAAGGAAGCCAGTAAGAATAAGATGGATAAGGCCAGTTGTAAGCGGGCTTAACAACGGGGCTAAAAATAATAACTGAAATTTACTGTTTGTTGATGGAAGCCCTTGGCAACAAGGCAAGCTTTATACTTTGAAATGGTGCCATTTGGATTTCGTTTGATGCAAAATGCCATTTAAATTCTTTGACATTTTGAAGAGAATGTGAAGGGGGAACAAGGTCCCGAGTACCATTACGAGAAGAAGGTAGTAAGCTCATCAAACATGAAAGCGGAGTCCTCTATGCAACACTTTTAACTACTTTAGAGACACATGTAAGTTCAATAGAATCAGGAAGAGGGTGATTGGTGGCGGCAATGTATAATTGTTTAGGTTTGAATATGTTGTTCTTTGAACGGGTACCATGGGATGGGATGGGGGTTTGGAAATATGAGAATGGGCTAATGGAGGCGGTGAAGAAGATACGGTTGCTGAGGGGGTTGTGGTAGGAATTAGGGATGGTGGAGAGAAGGATACTGAAGTAGGAAGTGAAGAGATTGAGGCTTTCCTAATCCCATTGAAGGTAGTAGAGCATGGTTCTTTATGGATGGTAGTGAGGAGGTAGAGTGGAAACAGTGGGAGATATCGCGAGCTAGTCTTTAGATGTAGTGTAATGAATATTAAGGGAAAGAAGTGAGGCAATAGGAAGGAAGAATAATAAAGTCAAGAGGGAGAAGGGCATGTAGAAATTAGGAATATATGTTGAGTTAGAAAAATTGAGTTTCAACAAAGCGAACACGACGAGAAGTGTAAATTTTGTGAGTGTGAACATCCAAACATAAGGGAGTGACACTTTGGTAGAAGAGGAGTAACCAAGAAAGAGAGACATGGGAAGGATTTTGTTCAAGCAATGGAGCAATGTGTAAGGTTTTAGCGAGGAAAACGAGAGACATCCCGAATACTTTCAATTTATTGTAATTTTGGTTTTTTGATGAAATAATTTTCATATAGCGAGAAAAGTGGAATAATCAGTATGGAAACCGGTTATTAAATAAACAACAGTTTGAAAAGCATAGGACCAATACTAGTGAGTGATGAAAATATTTTTCAACAACAGCGAAGTAAATTATTGAAAATGGCAAACACATCAGTTTTTAATCTTAAGGGGATACAACCAGAGCTATTTGTAAAATGATCAGCAAAGATAATGTAATAAGATTGAAGCCATCAACTTCACGAGAGATAGGTGAAGGCCCCAAACATCGATTATAAGAAAAGCCAAATCAAGGGGACCACGACTCGTTAGACTGGACTCACCAAATGAGAGATGTTGGCTTTTATTACATAAATAAGATGAACAAGTAAAAGCAGAGGAAATGACATATGAAAGGGAGACTAATCTAGAGGAGACAAGATGTTAGAGAATTTTCAAGGCAACACGCCCGAGTCGACCATCCCAAACTGTTGGAGAAACTTTAGAGGTGACATTAGTGGAAAGAACCACGATTGAGGAATCACTTGCAAGTGCTAGACATGGCCATTCATAGAGATCATGCCTATTCTTTCCAAGGAGTAGAGGCGCCCTCGTAGTTAAGTTATTGACAATAAAATAATAGGGAAAAAATTCAATAGTTGTATGATTAGAACGACAAAATTTAGAGACATAAATCAAGTTTTTCTTAAGAGATGGAGCACATAAAACGTTGGATAAATGAAGTGAAGGAGACAAGGAGAAGGAACTTGTATGTGTAATTTTCAAACCTGTACCATCACCAATGACAATGTCATCTGGACCATCATAGGATTGAGGAAGAGAGAGGTGAGACACTTGGGATGTTACATGATGAGAAGCCCCACAGTCGACTATCCAAGGAGTGGAGGAAATGGAGGAAGTGCTGACATGATTTGTTGTAGGATGCTGCTGTCGAAGGTGGGGAAAAATCTGAAAGCAACGCTTAGCATCATGACCACGTTTACTGCAGAATTGACATACAATCGACTGGGTTGATGGAGCTAAGGGTTGAGAGTGTCGATTTGTAGTGTGGGGAGTAAGCAAGCTGCAGTGTTGGAGTAATGAGTTTTAGGACCTCTAGAAGAGTAAGAAGAATGCTTGGCAAAATGAGTAGTGGGGGGTATGGGATCTGAATTTTGTGTTTCAATACAAAGGAGAAATGTCTCATGGTCGGTGATCTTGTCAAACAACTCCTCAAAGGGAACGATAGTGTCTCTTGTGTGTAGGGCTGCAACCAGTTCTTTGTAGGTGGGACCTAGGCAACGAGTACTATAAAGAAGAAGTTCAGCATCACTTGGGGGCGGGCACCAAGAGCAATGAGATCATCAGCTAATCGGCAATGGAGGTAAGATGTCTGTAACCGAGATTTTAAGTTAAGGGTGGAAAGTTTGTCCTTCAAATAGATAAGATGAGAATTTGAGCATTTGGCATAGAGTCGAGAGAGACAAGACTAGGCGTCATGACTTGAAGTGGCATGTGAACCCAGAGGAATAACATATTCACTGAGTGATGCAAAAATCACATGAAGGATAAGTTGATCTTGACGCAACCAAAAGGTGTAATCTGGGTTAGGAGTGGACTGCCCATTAATGTTGGTTGTGGCTGATGGACATTTAAGTGAACCATTTGGATAGCCTAGAAGATCCAGACAAAAGAGGAGTGCATGAAACTAAGCTTTCCATGATAAATAGTTGATGGATGTCAGCTAAAGAGGCAATTGGACTGCAACATTAATGGTTATGAGATTTTGAGTCGGGTTGGGTGGGGTGGTAGTGGATGATGGTGGGATAGTAGTGGAGGAGTCGGAAGCCATTGGAAAAAGAAAGGGGATAAGGATATCAAACTCGTTGGAGGAGCTCTGATACCTTAACAAAGTAGAGGAGAATTTTATTTATGCATGTTCATAGCTTACTTGCATTCTTGAATGTAGTTTCTGTAGTATATTATTTGCTATCTTCCCATGTGTTGCCACTTATCCTGGGGAGGTTACAAACAAACATTTGAATTTGATCTTGTTTGATACAGCAGATGAATGGCGGGATTGCTTGCAATGATCGAGTGTGATGCAAATGGTTCTCTAACAATTATTGACCAGACATAACTCTTCAAGTTTTGATAAATTACAAATGCCTTATGGAATGCTTCCAACTAGTTTATTGTTGAATAAATTCAATTGTTGAAGCTCCTTGCACTTGCCTTATGGAATGCTTCCAAATAGGGTTAGTTTTCTCTTGAAGTTCCTATATATCAGAGACGAGGACTTTGGTTTCCTTTGGTTTTAAATGAGTTAGGGTTAGTTTTTCATATTAATGTCATGAAAAACAAAACACCTAATATGAATTATTTTTAAATGAGTTAACTTGTCTTTAGGAATTCCTCATAAACTGTTTTTTTTAAAACAGAATTATATTCATAAATCATAATATAATTTTCCTAATATAAAATATATTTAAAGTGAATCGGTTATTTAAATATATTCGCTTGTTTTAACTCTTTTATAAAAAGATTAAATAATCTAAAATAAATATGTTTTAATTTATTTTAATCATATTGGATTGTTTTATATTTTTTATAATCAAATTGTAGACCCCAAATTTGGGCTCATATTCTTTTATTTATTTTATTTTACTTAATTTTGATTTTATTTGATTGGATTTTCCTTTTTAATTTATTTTATCTTTTTTTTTTTTAAAGGTGTTTGATCATTTCCTTTTAGGGGTTCTAGGATTAGTTTTCTCTGAGAGTTCCTATATTAAAATAGAGGACTTTGGAGAGGGGAGGAGGACCATCAAAGAGTAGAGGAGGTTCATGAGAAAAGAGACAGATAAGGGAAAGAAGCTTTTGGAAGGGGAAGAGAGAGGGACGATGAGAGGAAAGGAGGACAAGTAGAGAGATTTTCAAACACAGAAGAGAGGGTTTGGAATCGTTTCTTCAAGTACACTTTGGTTTTCTTTTTTTGTTCTTTACTTTAATATTTATTGATCCTTCTACCTGTTTCTTGAATGGATGCATGATATTTGACAAGAGTTAGTTTGTAGTAGTTAATCAGGATGATTTTCTAAGAACAATCAATGTTGGGTTATTCTTATAATGGCTAGCTTCTTTTCATACCAAAGTGGTATCTTTTTATTTTTGTTCTCAATAATTGCAGGATACATGTTTATACGTTATTTTTATTTAATGTTAAATTCTTTAGGAAATCTCAATCCCATAATAGGTCAATATTCATGTATTCCTAATTCAGTCATTATCTAATTTTTTTCTAATGTCTCTCTCCTTTTTTTTATAATTTAATATTCCTAATTCATCATAATTTAATATTCTCTCATCATTATATACCTCCTTAATTTGTTTCCATGTTTTTATTTTACTAATTTTCTTAATCCTTTATGTATTGTCCACTCATATTTTATTTTTAAAATTCATTTATACCACTCATATTTTATTTTACTATTAATTTGTTGTACAAATATTTTTGTAATGTTTTAAGCTCATTTTTTTTTTTATCATTATTATTATTTTAACCTAGTTGACCAATCCCATTAGTTCCAACGCTTCGGCACAACCTATTAGGTCGATCCGCTAGCACCCCGGCTGGCATACATAAGCTTAGGTCATTCTGTCTACGTAAGGTCTGGCTATTCTTAGGACCCATTGCCAACTCATCTACCAGTCGAACCGTGAGTCCGATTCATCTATCTTAGGTTCAAGCTCATTAGTTATCATATCCATTTATCTTAGTTACTCCAACTCATCTACCTTAGGTTCAAGCCCACTAGTTACCCCAACTCATCTACCACTTAGGACACACTTTCAAAATTAAAATCTTAAATACAATGTGAAGTTTTGAACCAATAACTTCTTTATTGTACGTGAGACCCTTAACCACTTTACCAACCACCAACTTGTGACATACTCTTACTTTTTTCTTTTTTTTTTTACTTATATTACCATTTTTAACATCTTTAAAAATAAATTTTAAATTAAAAACTACTTTACAAGTTTTTAAATTTACATTATCTTCCCCTTCCCCAAATTTATTGAATCTCAATTTTAAAATATCATACTTCCATTTTTCTAAATTGTTTTTCAAATTATCAATTTCTTATTTTTTATTTAAAAAAAATCAATTTTCTTTCAAAACTCTTAATTCATAATTTCCAAACTTCAAAACCTTACTTTTTAAAATTCAAAACCCAATTTTGAATTTAGTCAATTTCTTCAAAATTTTAGTTACAAATTCTCAGATCCTTCAAATCCCCAAATGTCCAAATACAAAATTCTTAATTTCTCCAAAAATTTAAATCTTAATTTCCAAAATTCAAATTTTCTGGTGCCAATTTACAAAACCCAAATTTTCCTATTTAAAAAATTCAAGTCCCCAAATTTCCAAATTTCAAATTTCCAAGTTCTAATTTTTAAAATTCAATTCCTCAATTTCAAATTCCCAATTCTTAAAAAAAAAAAAAAAAAATTCAATTTTCCAAATCTCCTAAATCAAAACTCAATTTTCAAAAATTCTCTTTTTCAAAATAGTTTTTCAAGGTTCCAATCACGTACTTAATTCTATAACTCCAATAATAATGGAGTCTTGTGAAGTTAATTTGTGTGATAAATAAATGGGCTTTGGTGGGGCTCAACATCTCATGTATCATTTATGAATAATTCAACACTTGATTTATAACAAAAATTTCTAATTAAATCATGAACGTTTTTACACTTGGTATCGCACTAAACTGGTTTTCAATTTATATTAGCTCTCGATTCGCCACTCAGGTATGTATTCCTTCTTCTTGAATTTTTTCCTTTATTTACTATTTGTTTGATATATTGGTATCTATTGTCCGATTAATCAATTGTCCTATTTGCCTTACTTGATTATTAGAGACTCAATTTTTATGGGTTTAGAGGGTGCTATGGCTTTTCACCATACCTTTCCAATAGGTAACTTGAATCTAGACTTGGTTTTCACATACTTATTTTTCTTATTATGAGTCACATTTAGAGTTCTTTATTATTTTGTTTTCCCTTAAAAAAATAAATAAATAAGTGGCAACTCTAAAACCGCTTTCAAAATGGTTTTTCAAAAAAATAAAAATAAAAATAAACAAGAGTCTCGCATTTTTAGTGAGAAACATATCATAGTAAAAAATGCGGTGTCCACACAAATATAAAAATTATTCATCAAAATACTTCCTTTACTCAAACATCTTGCGAAAATTTAAAAGCTAGCATTAATATTGAGGAAAAATTGTGTGTAAAACCAGAAAATTAGAAATTTCAAAAATGGCCAAAATGATAATAATAATAATAATAAATTGTCGTAATGGTTCTGGGGAATGTTAGAAAATTACTCACGAATGCCGGATGGCCAAGCAGTTTGCCGTTGGATTCGTCTCACGAGAAATCCAGGTGACCCCGAGAAAGTTTAAAGTAGAGATGCAGACGGTAGGAATATTTTACGATTTTACGGGTGATAAGTCGTCGATGACTCTAGGGGCGAGAATTTTTGAATGCCGAGGAGATGAAGAAGAGAATAACTTGAGCTAAGTTAGTTTAAAATAAATTGAGCCGAAAAAAAATTGTTTCGAGTAGAAGCATTGCAGGAATGAGGGAGATGTACGTGGCGCAATGTGAGTCATTTATCCAAAATAAATAAATAAAAGGATAAAAAGAAAAAAAGAAAAGTCAAATGGGAAGGAAAGGGGGAGACGGGAGGAGGGAGCATGAGGAGAGGAGAAGAAAGAGAGAGAAAAGGGTTTTTGGCTTGCTCTACGAATCTACATAAATCGGGTAGTTGGTTTTCTTCGGACGAAATTAAGTCGATACATGCAATAAGGGCTATGCATGGGTGTTACAAAATCTTGGAGTTTAGTTAAACTCCACCAAGATAAAAATTTTCCCCTCTTTGATTATTTTAGCACAAGGACATTTAATGGTATGGGCGTTCTTGGGACTGAGCGAGTGGGTGTGTTTTAGTCCCAGATTTTTGGGAGGCCCGAGATATTAAATTTTGGGATTAGTTCCGGGCAGTCCCAAACTATGTTGAGATTTGGTTTTGATCCCGGGACCGATGTCTTCGGGTTTTGTTGAGTATTTTGGAATCACAGTGATTTGGTGATGAATGGAACCAAAACTGGCTCGTGGTAGTGAAGGGACCAAAAGGTGTCCTGTTTTTATGGGTCCGAGAGTAGACCATTCTGTGTGTTATTGTTGGAAAATTAAATAATATGTTGTTGTGTGTAAAAAAATCATGTTAATAGGTTCTTGCGTGATGTATTAACATGGAAATTGTGATGAATGAAAATTATATGTAGGAAATAAAATTATCCGGAATTTATAAATGTTGCATGTAACTTATTGTGCATGTAGCATGACATAGCATAAAATGACATGAGATTGCATTTCATATGCACGGTCACATGTCGAGTCGGGTGTGGGTGCATGAATGCGTATTCCGCCATTCTTGGTAGTGTGTGTGAGTGGCTCGGAAATGGGACTACGTCGAAATTGAGACCACGGTTGTATAGAAACGATAATAAATATAAATCACATTATTTGGGCATAATATGAATGGGGTAGATCTCATCCACCTTACAGGGGTGAAAGACCAGGTATATGTGGTTAGACATGATCACTGGCGGTGAAAGCCCGTAAAAATGTCAGAAGGCGCACGACAATCCTACGGTGTGACCCCGAAAAAGACGTGGCCCATGAACAACACACGGGATTTGATAAAATTGGAGGGTTGTCTAATGGTTTAATTCATTGGGTGAAACACCAATGACTGGTTTTTCACACTTAGTGTTGCAGGTGTGAGGGAGTCGGTCAGGACTCGGGTTATGGGCATGAGGAGTCTCATCTCATGCATGACACGGAACATTCCATATAGGATTGCATTATTTATATGGAATATGATTTGATGTTTTATCTATGACATTTCATGTGCATTTAGGAGGGGAAGTAGCCCTTGTAGGAGGAATTTTCTAGGCATTTGCTTACCAGTCGTGGGACCTTTTAGTGCGGGGTGTACGGGAGACGACACTCTAGACAGGTCATGTGATTATGAAGGAGAATTGATGTGTGACCTTGATATTTCCTTTGTACAAATTATTTTGTATAAAAGAATTGTAATTAAATTCTTTTGGGACTATTATCTAAATAGTCGGGTATGTAATTATGGTAAGAGGCTGTGATAAGACTCTCTGGAGCGTAAGTCGCGTTTTATTTTCATATTTTATATTTAAATGTGAATAGTGGAGTCCCGATAAAGGAATGTATATTAGAGATAGACCATGTGTGGTCGATACTACTTACGGTGAGGCGCAGATGGGTTAACCAGTTATGCTATTATACGGGTTGTATGTTGGTGAAACTACCAGAACAAAGGAGACTACGATTTTTGTGAAAATATGGATCGAAATAAATGGGACCTTGACGAGTGTAGTGTCGGGTCTGAAATCATAAGGAATTCCACTGGTTGACGAGTTGTCAATGGGACCCTCGGATTTGGGGCGTCATCGCTTGGTATCAGAGCTTAGATAAACAATTACCTAGGGAGCTTGAATATGGGTATCCACAAGTAATTCCTGAAATAAGCACAGCTTGGTAATAGAATTTAGGTATACAAATACCTTGTGTCTAGATCATGCATTGTTGTGTGTTGCGTGTTTTGTGCTTTACATATTGTGTCATATGTGTGGTGATTTGTGTGAATAATATACATGGTGGATTGTATATGGAACACTAGGGTTAGAAAACATAACTTATGGGAGTTGGAAAACAAAATGAACATGATAGTTCGAGGCCCGGTAATATGTGAAGTATTTGGCATTATGCACCACTAAGGAAAAAGGGATGAAACGATGTAGTTCATGATGTTAAGAATCTATTAGTGATTGGCATGTGCACTGCTAGTTGAACTTGAATAGAAATTTGAGCTATTTACATCGACACGTATGAATGATGGCTAGCGGAGGAAGAAAGGGATGTCGGGAAGTGGCGGGAGTAGAGCACTGACCACTGGCACGGACTAACGGACCTCATAGAGGTTGTTGTTGATACGCCACTTTACCCTTATGCAGGAAGGTGTGGTTGCTGCAACCATCGCATAAGCTAGTGCGGAGTGAGACCTTGAGGGGTCGAGTAACTCAGGAGGTTGAGGCATATGGTCTACGACCCTCGAGGAGGAGGAGACTCGATGGTGGGGGGAGTCATTATTTAGGCTGGCGTGAGAAGGATACGAGGCGCCCAGTGCTAAGAGGAGGAGGAATAAATATATTCTTCTAGCTACAGGAAAGCGAAGACTTACATTTCGGTATGGATTTCAGGACGAGGTCGTGGCTATCGAGGGACCGAGGCGAGATTAGAACTTCTAGCTGTGAGGGCAATTGACGTGCTACCATTGTCATCAGCACGGGCACATGGGAGGGCGGGATTGTCCATGGGGCAGGATCACCAGGTATGGGACATCCACGAGTTCCAATCATCAATGAACGTACCGCGAGCGCGGTTGTTCTCCTTACCCGACGCTGGGCTGGGAGCCAGATGTCGATCCCGGGGTGTTGTCTGAGCATATTAATGCAGCCGAGATGGGCCATGGGCCAGGGCATGGGCCGAGGTCGAGGCCAAGACTTCTAGGCCGATACTTTAGGGACCCAGGGGCATGTGCACCTTTGTGGTACCGCGGGCGAGCTTGCGAGCTAGTCGATATCTGAGTGCGTTTGACTCTCACTTCTTGATAAGGTGTTGTTTAGAATTAAGTTGCATGCGTATTCGCATTCATTGTTGCATAATGTTAGAAAGTTTGGGCTGGGGTTGAAACCTTGGAAAACCGTTGTATACTTCAAATTACTCCCTAGAACTAAGGTGAATGTTGATCAGATATGTCAGGATTGTGAGTTAGAGATCTCAGAGATTCTACTCACTATGGACTTGAGGGTCATGGACATATCAGAGTTCGATGTCATCCTTAGGATGGACTGGTTGACAACCCATAGAGTCGTCATTGATTGTGATCGTAGGTGGGTTACCGCCTACACACAGGACGATATTGTGTTATGTTTCAGGGGGAGAAGCATGATGCTTTACCCTAGACCGTGCATGACTCCAGGTGGAGTGGACAGTTGATGGGTTGGCTAGCAAGCCTTACCCTAGAGGATGAGGGGAGATAGGATTTGGGTCTACCTCGGGTGGTTTGCGAGTATGGGGATGTTTTTCTCAGGCGAGCTACCAGGGATTACCTCCGCATAGGGATGTAGACTTGTCATTGAGTTACACCCTGGTTCATTGCCCATTTCTATGACTCCTCATGGGATGGCACCGGTTGAGTTGCAAGAACTCAAGGTCAGCCGCCGAGGATTGGACAAGGGCTTTGATGGGTGAGCACTTCACCATAGAGCACTCCAGGTTAAATTTGCGAAAAGAAAGACAAGACCCTTAGACTATGCAGCGATTGCAAGCCAGGTTGAACAAGGTTACGATTAAGAATCAATATCCATTATCAAGGATCGATGACTTGTTTGATCAATTGAGAGGGGTGCAAGTTTACTCTAAGATAGATCTTCTCGCGAATACCCATCGGTCAGAGTTAGGGAGGTGATATCACTGAGAATGGCGTTTAGGATGCGATATATGGCATTTCGAGTTCACAGTGATGCCACCCGGAGTTGGCAATCTGTAGGCGGCATTCATGGATCTCATGCGTAGATAACTCAATACATTTGGATCAGTTTGTTGTGTTCTTTGTTGACGACATCTTGATCTACTCCTAGTCTGAGGAGGAGCATGAGGATCACTTAAGGATTATTCTCCACGCCCTTAGAGAACATCGGTTGTACGCTAAGTCTAGTAAGTGCGAGTTTTGGGCTAACTGAGGTGAGATTCTTAGGGCACGTAGTGTCAGCTTCAAGTGTGTCAGTAGACCCTGAGAAGGTTAAGGTTGTTATGAGTTGGGAGAGGCGAGTCGGTGCGAGATACGTAGTTTCTGGGGCGACGGGGTACTACGAGGAGGTTCATTGAGGATTCTTACAATTGCGCCTTTTTATGGCCAGGTGACTGGAAGGGTCGGGGTCGAAAGTGGAATGACCTATGTGACAAGGCATTCCACGAGGTGAAGAGAGAACACTTCGGCTCCTATTATGATAGTCTGGAATAGGACAAGGTACCGCGATTATCTTTGTGATGCCTCTAGAGATGGCCCCAGGATGTGTCTTGATGCAGTTCGAGAGGGTTGTAACTTATGGTTCCAAACAGCTAAAGAATCATGAGCAGAATTACCCTACACATGACCTGGAGTTAGCGATCGTAGTCTTTGCTTTAAAGATTTAGCGGCACTATTTGTATGGTGAGCAATTCGAAGTTTTTTCAGACCACAAAAGTCTGAAGTATATTTTCACACAGCGGGACCTCAATATGAGGCAATGCATATGGATGGAGTATTTGAAGGATTATGACTTCACTTTGCATTACCATTTTGGTAAGGCAAATGTAGTGGCTGATAATGCCCGGTCGAAGTCACTAGAGTGCGCGGCTAGTGTAGCTTCCCGGGGGTAGCGGATGCTTAGGAACTATGGAGCCAGTTTAGGCTGATACAGGTGATCAAGCTCGAGGAACATTAGGGAGTTTAGCTACATGCATCCCTGCGATGGGGTGATTGAGTGTAAGAGCTGACGCGGAGATATCGATAATTGGAATGGGAATGCAGTCGGTACGGATGATGAAGGGCGGTCCCATCCCACCTGAGTGACCAGTCTTGGTGGGGGACGGGTTGTGGTTCCCCCAATGGCCGGTGAGATAAAGATCCTTAGGGAGTTCTATTGCTTTCTCGTTTTCTTGTGCATCCAGGTGGCACGAGATGTATCGTGATCTTCGGTCTCCGGTATTACTAGAGAGCGAGATGGGCCGACACGTTGGGGATTTTGTTAAATGATGTCTCATTTGTCGACAAGTAAAGGCTGAGCACGAGAAGCCGACAAGGCTACTCAGCCTTCCGAGGAGTAGCGATGAAGATTAAAGCATATCACGATGGATTTTGAGACCCGCACTTGCCACGAGACACAAAGGGCACTGATGCGGTAGCGGGTTATAGTGGGTAGAACTGCTAAGTCGGCACACTTTCTAGTGAATAACGGATGGCCGCTATAGGAAGAGATTCTCACGGGTGTATATTCGAGAGATTGTCCGGCTACATGGAGTGTTAGTCTCTATCGTATCGGACAAGGATCCCAGGTTTATGGCACACTTTTGAAAGAGTTTCCAAAAGGCTATGGGGACACAATTGACGATGAGCACTGCGTTTCATCTGCGAGCGGACAGTGGGTTGGAGATGACCATAAAGTTTTGAGCAACATCTTTGTGACGTCGTCTTGAATCTTAAGGGTAGTGGGGTACCTACCCTTCAAGGTCAGCCTACAATAACAATTATCAGGCGAGTATTCAAAAGACACCCTATGAGGTCTTATATAGGAGGCCATGTCGATTCCTGATTTGTTGGACAGAGGTGTGAAAAAGGTCCATCATTGGTCCGGATTTGATTAGAGACACCTTTGAGAAGGTGGGTTTGTCTGACGTCTTCTTACGACTCAAAGGCGCGAAGAGCCATCTTGGAAACAGAACGACGTCTACCTCTAGAGTTTGAGGTGGGTGATCACGTCTTCTTGAAAGTGATGCCTAAGAGAGGAGTGGTCAAAGTCGGCAAGCGAAGAAAGTTAGCATCGAGGTATATTGGGCCCTTCGAGATACTCTAGAGAGAATTCGAGCCTGATTCTTATTAGTTAGAGTTAAACGTTTATTATGTGTTAGGCCCGAGGTGTTACGTCTGTCTTTCAGGAAGTATACTCGGTCCAGAAGCTCGTGTAGTGGATTGGGGAGGGATTATTGTTGATACGAGATGGGACTTAGAGGAGGGGCGTGTGTATCATGGATAGCAGGGATCAGGTTTGCTCAAGGCCAGGTGCGGCTGGTGAAGGTGTTATGGAAACACTTAGAGGAGTGGAGGAGGCTTGACTTGGGAACAGCAGGGACACGATGCGGAGCGGCTATGTTTCCCTGTTTGAGGATGGGGTGCACTTAATCTGTATTGGAAGTCTAATATTGGAACTAGAATAGCTGTGCATGCATGTGTTTTTGTGTGTGAATTCGGGGATGAAATTCTTTTAAGGGGGGAAGAATGTAAAACCCGGGAAAATTAGAAATTTTCAAAAATGGAAAAATGATAATAATAATAATAATAAATTGCTATAATGGTTTAGGGAAGCCTAAAAAATTCTCTAGATCTGGGATGACGAAGCAGTTGGCAGATTGGGTGCGTCTCTCGAAAATCAGCCCGACCGAAAAGTTAAGTCAGAATTCGACCGCAGTCGAATATTTTTCTAATTTTCTAGGTGATAAGTCATCGGTGACTCAGGGACGATATTTTTGAAAATCTCGGAAGTAGAGGAAATGGCTTGAGTTGAAAGTTCATTTAAAATAAGGCGAGCAGAAAATAAATAGAATTGTTTCGAGCGAGAAACGGTTGATGAGATGGACACATGGCGTGATGTGAGTCATGTATCGAAAATAAACTAAATAAATAAATAAAAGGATAAAAGAAAAAAAAGAGGAAAGTCGAAAGGAAGAGGAAAGGGAGGCAGAGGAGGGGAGCATGAGAGAGGAAAGAGAGAAAGAAAAAGGAAAAAGAAGGTTTTGCTTCTCTCACAAGATTCCTGGAAATCGGGTGTCGGTTTTTCGTCGGACGAAACAAGTCGGTCCACACAGAGAAATTTCTGGCGTGAGTCTTAAAATCTTGGAGTTCGTCAAGCTCACAGTAGGTAATTTTCTACTTTAATTATTTTTAACCTAAAGGCCATTTAGTGGCATGGGCGTTTAACCGAGTGGCGGTAGTGTGTTTTAGTCCCACGGGTACCAATATGCGAATATTGGAAATTTTAGGATTAGTTCCGGGCAATCCCAGACGATGTTGAGATTTGGTTTTGATCCCGGGACCGATGTCTTTGGGTTTTGTTAAGTATTTTGGAATCACAGTGATTCGGTGATAAATGGAACCAAAACTGGTTCATGGTAGTGAAGGCCAGAAGGTGTCATTTTAATAGAATTACGAGAATGGATCATTTGTGTGTTGGAAAAATAAATAATATGTTGTTGTGTGGAAAAAAATCATGTTAATAGGTGTTTGCGTGATGTATTAACATGGAAATTGTGATGAATGGAAATTATATCTAAGAAATATAATTATCGAATTTATAAATATTGCATGTGGCTTTCTGTGTGTGCATGTAGCATGACATAGCATAGTGACATGATTGCATTTCATATGCTGCGGTCACATTGCATCGAGTCGAATTGTGGTGCATGGTACAGTATTCACCATTCTTGGTGAATGTGTGAAGTGAGCTTCGAAAAATGGACCATGTCTAAAGTCGAGACTCACGGTTGTATAAAACAATAATAAATATAAATCATGTGTGTTTTGGGCGTAGCAAGATGGAATTAGATCCCTCCCCTACTAGGGTGAAGACTGAGTTATATGCGGTTAGAGCATGATCACCAGAAGCGATGAAAGCACAGTAAAAATGTTGGAAGGCACCACGGCCGATCTTGCGCGGTGTGACCACACACGAAAAGATGTGGTCCGCAGACAACACACGGGATTTGATAAATTAAAGTGGAGGATTGTCGATGGTTTAAGTCATTGGGTGAAACACCAATGAAGTACAGTTTCCACATAGCGTTGCGGTGTGAAGTCGATCGGGACTCGGGTTGTGGGCATGAGGAGTCTCATCTTATGCATGACATGGCACATTCCATATATGATTGCATTATTTATATGGAATATGATTTGATGTTTTACATGTCAGCCGGTGCGTGTGCGCTTTGGGGCGTGGAGTAGCTCTTGTGGAGAGATTTTTCTTTCTTTGGGCATTGCTCATCTCGTCGTGAGACCCCCTTTCAGGTATAAGGGGTGTACAGGGAGACGACACTCCGACGAGGCCATGATTATGAAGGAGTTCGATGTGTGGCCTTGATATTTCCTTTGTGCAAAGTATTTTGTATAAAAGAATTGTAACTAAATTATTTTGGTATGTAATTATGGTAAGAGGGCCGTGATTGGACTCTTACGAACTGTAATTAAGCTTTTTATTTTCATATTTTAGATTTAAATGTGAATGAATGGGTCCCGATAAAGGGATGTTTATTTTGGGATATGGACAGATGGACCCTATGTGATCAATACTACCTCTGTTGAGACCTTGGATGAGTTATGATTATACTGTTATATATGTTGTTTGTTGGGTAGAGTTCTTTGAACAAATGAGACTCTGTCTGATTTTTGTAAAAATATGGATTCCGATAAATGGGACACAACAGTGTGGTATTGGGTTACCCGAAATCCATAAGAATTTCACTAGTTGACGGGTTGTCAAAGGGACTCGGATTTGGGACATCACAAATTGTCCCACTAACATGGAGCAAAGCTTATCATGAATCAAGTGTTGATGGCTGCCAAGCATTTTGGGTAGAGCATATTTTGGTTATTGAATACAATTGGTAACTTATATAATGGTCTGAATTGTGTTCAATAATGTTTCTTACTAGCTAATTGATGTTTTATTTTTTATTAGGAATATTAATAACAAAAATATCTACTATTGTTTGTCACACATAAATATCACATTATAGCTTTAAATATATTAAAAGTAAATTAAATAAAGTCTTATATCAATATAGAAAACACTATTTCAGATCTATTAAACATTTTATTGTAAGATAATTTCCTTTAAATATGTTGTTTTTAACAGTTAATTTTGGATTAAATTTTCTATATTTAAAATTTTCCTATCAAAAATAAAAAAAATGTTTGATTTGTATTTTGATAGTACTCATTCTAAAATTTTAAAATAAAAATTATTTGCAAAACATGATTCCTGTTTACTAGATCCATTCAAAAAAAAAACATAGAAAAATTTTTAGAAATGAAAAAAAAAAAAATTAAACTAGTTTCTAAATTGTATGATAATTTATTTAATTAAAATGAATTTTCTATATAAATAAAGAGAATTGGTTACATTTTTAATCATTCTTATTTCAGATAGCATTCATGATGACAATAATTTAATAATCCAACTACCAAAGATTCCCTTATTACTCTTATTTCAGATAGTATTCATGATGACAATAATTTTATAATCAGTACTAAAAGATTTCATATTATTTTTAAATTATGAATGATCAATCACTCAACTATTGTTGTCACAACTTAATTGTTTTCCTTTTATCACCTTCAAAAAATAAAAATTATCATAACCCCGACCATGCTTCAAGATTGGAAAAAAAAAACCCATTTATAATTAAAATAAGTTAAAAATTTTTAAAACAATATATAAAAGTAATTTATTGATTTTCATTTATTTTTTTTAACTTTCCCTCTTTATTTTTTTTACTTGCATTTTCTTTTATATGTTGAGGAGCCAAATATGAAGTGCCTTAACTAATGTTAAATATTGATGCAGGAAACATGAGTATTGAATCATAAATTGGACAAAATTTCTAAGAATCTTCCCAAATATCCTTGTGAATAGTGGCAGGGAAGTAGTTATTACTAAGATCAAGGGAAACAAGGGGTGAAGCATGAAACATGAGTATTGAATCATACATTAGACAAAATTTATAAACATCTTACCAATATTATTTGGAATAGTGGCATGAACATCTTACCAGTTACCAAATGCTCTGCCTAGCAAACTACAACGTGAAAGAAATAAGATTAACCCAAAATTTCTTCTATTTTCTTTTAAGTTTCAACAATCAGACAACTATAAAATTCTAATAACCCATACAAAAATCACTTAAGATTAACCCAAAATTTCTTCTCTTTTCTTTTAAGTTTCAACAATCAGACAACTATAAAATTCTAATAACCCATACAAAAATCACAACAATCAAGCAATCAACCGAAATTCTAATAATCCTACAAATCATAAAATCACAAAAATGAAGCAATCCACAAAATCCTAGTAATATTATAAACCATAAATCATGCAAATTACTAATGAAATAAGTTCATAGTGACACCTTAAGAAACCTTAAATATAGAGAAAGCAATTACAGAGAAATCACCCTTAAGAAAGCTGAATGTTGATGATTGCAGAACCAGTGAACAAGCAAGAACACAAGCTTTACGCGAGTGTTGGGGATCCAGGTTATGCAATCTGCTTTTCTTATTCCCAAAACCCCAAGTATTTTGGTTTTTTCTATTTAAGAGAAAAGATCCATAATATAATTAAAAACTTTTGCAAGATGAATCAAGAAAAACATAAGAATGTTATACTCAAATCACATAAAAGAGAGACAAAGAAGCGAACAGAAATAGGAAAAGGAAAATAGAAGAAATAAGTCATCTAATAAGCTGGAAAAGATTTCTACAAAAAAGATATAGAAAATACACTGGAAAAGAATACTACAATCCCAAAGATAAATACAAAACATTGAAAAATTATCCCCAGAACAAAGAAAATAGGCTACAGATAAAATAATGATAAAAAGGGAAGAAATGAGTTTAGATTATATGACACTAAACAAAATAGAAGAAGCCTTGAAGGAAATTCTTAAGGGAATGGATAAATTAACTCAAAAAAATAGACCAAAGATTTGAAAATGTAGAACAAAGAATAACTATTATAGAAATCTAACAAAATACTTTGATAATGACGGGAAGAGATTTTAAAATCAAGAAATCGGTTGTGAATCATTCAACATACAAAGAACCTGACAACTTAAAATTTGAAAGCAAATTATTTTCAGTAAAAATTTAAAAACAAACAAACACCTTCCTATATTAGGAAACAAACAGAATAAATTAACAATTCTCTTATAACAGTGACATATAAGAGAACGTGATTCACCTGCTACCTTCTTTTAAGACTTTGCTACCAAAGAGAAGGTGAAATAAAAAAACATATAGACACATGACAGACCCAACAATGCCGGCAATAATGGTACAAATCCTCTAAAACAAACTTCTACTTCCTTCAAACTACTGTGTAACAATTTGATGTTCTTTCAAGTTCACTCTCATCTTTTGAATTAATCCTTAATCAACAGTTTGATTCTGATCTTCTTTAGTTTGATTACCACATCTTTCATGTCCATCCTCTCCTCAGGTGAATCAACTGTACATTCCAAGGCTAAAGCCATAATGGAGGAGCAACAACTCAGGTTTGTGGCAAGGTCTTCAACCTCTCTTTTCAATAGATTGGCATCAATAATCTGTGTCACTGAACTGGATAATGACTCCACCCAAGTCTTCAAGGTCAGATCCCCGGTGAACATTTCATCCATAGGCTTCTTCCTCGCAAACACTTCCATCAGCAAGATCCCGTAGCTATAAACATCACCCTTTGTGGATACTATCCCATCTGACCCATACTCTGCTTGCACATGATGCTAGTTTCAGTTGTAAATTCAAACAATTTGACAGCTATTTTGAAAAAAAGAAAAGGTAGGAATTGAAGAATTTTTTTGTAGTAAACTAAATAGGCATATGAGTACTAAAAAAAGGCATTACCTGAATTGCCATATAGCCTACTGTACCCAAGGTCTTTGTTTGCTGCATTGACTCTGTTTCAGTCAAGAGTCTAGCGATCCCAAAATCAGCTACATGAGCAACCATGTCGTCATCTAACAAAACATTATTGGGCTTTAAGTCGCAATGCACCACAAGGCTTGAACAATCATGATGAAGATACTCCAATGCCGATGCTACATCTATCATAATGTTTAATCTCTGGACGAGATCCAAGAAATAGTTATGAGAATATAACCATTTGTCAAGACTTCCATTAGGCATATATTCAAGCACCAATGCTTTGAAATCGAGGTTTGAGCAGCAAGTAATTATCCTGACAAGATTCCGGTGGCGAATCCTTTGCATCACTTCAGATTCTGAATCAAAACTCCTCAAGGCTCCTTGGAAGTCTAAATTGAAAACCTTAACAGCAACCGTTAAGCCGTTAGGCCAAAACCTTTATATACCATGCTCAGACTTCCTTCCCCAATCAGATTTTCTTCACCAAAATGGTTTGTTGCATAAAGAAGTTGCTGGTATGAAATCTTTTCATGTGTTCCAGGAAGCCATGAATCAACTGGAGTTGGTATTTTCAAGTTATCCCGTCTATGCATCCACAGAACAATGAAAGCCGCTAAAGCAACTATTGATGCAACTGGTGATAGAATATATTTCAAGATGAATGACTTTGTCTTCCACGAGTGACTGTAAGTGTTTCTATCACATGCTATTACTTGAAAACGAGCTGCTCCGCATAAGCCTTCATTGAAGATAAACGACTCAGCAGTGAAATTTGCAAAAGGTCCTCTGTCTGGAATTTCTCCATGTAGTTTATTGAAAGAAGCATTTAGATACTTGAGATAAATAAGGGCCTCTAATGACTTGGGAATGATTCCAGATAAATTGTTATGAGACAGATCCAAGGACTCCAAGCTTCGCACATCACCGAATTCTACAGGTATTGGCCCTTCTAGTGTGTTGTGAGATAAAGGAGTTTTGGCCAAACTTTGCAGTTCTCCACTGCTCTTGGAATGTAACCAGAAAGTAGGTTATTTGACATATCTAATGTTGTAATGGACTTCATGTTTCCAACTTGGGTGGATAGATTACCAGTTAGGAAATTTGAAGACAAGTTAAGAATCAACAGACCAGTAAGGCTCCACAAGGATGTAGGGATGTCAAAAGCCAACGCATTGGAGTCAAGAGAGAGTTCTCGTAGCTCAGGAAGATCTCCAAAACAACTTGGGATCGATCCTGAAAGTTCATTGGAACTCAAAATTAAGTACCCTAAGTTTTTCAAATGGCAAAGATCATTGGGAATGGATCCTTGCATTCTATTTCCAGCAATATACAACTGTTGGAGGCTCTGTACTCGTCCCAACGTAACTGGAATCGACCCTGTCAAGTCATTTTCTCCCAAGTCCAGTTGTATCAAATTAGTCAAATTATGAAGTCCTATGGGAAGGGTTCCTCTGAATTGGCAGGCACGTGCAGTAAAAGTTTCAAGAGCAATGGGAAGATTCCCTAGTGAATTTGGAAGAGTGCCCTTCAAAGGATTATAACTTATCCACAAAGTCCTCAAAAATTTGCAATTTGTCAAAGAAGTAAGAAAACTAACCTCAAAGGTTGAGGGTTCGTTACTCAATTGATTGTATGCAAAGTTGAGGAATTGAAGCTTTGTCAGGTTACCGAGATCCTTTGGCACAGTACCAGTGAAAAAGTTGTGGGATACTCCTAGGTTGATAAGGTCGGACATATTTGTAATAGACCTTGGAATTATTCCACTGAATTCATTAAATCCTATAAAAATACTTTGAAGATGCGGGAGCAAAGTGCCAATACTTGATGGCAGTCTTCCTGAAAGGCGATTTTCCACCAACGCTAGGATCTGTAGCCTAGAGATGTTAAAAATGGTTTCTGGTATAGTCCCCCTGAGATTGTTTGTCCCCAACTGAAGCAATTTTAAGACCTTCAAATTACCAAATGAAGTAGGAATGGAACCGACAAGGCTATTTCTAATTAGATAGATCTCTTCAAGCTTTGATAAGTTGCCAATTTCTCTCGGTATGCCTCCGGTGAATTTATTGGCAGATAGAGACATTATCATGAGCTCTCCACATAAAGATAGAGTTGTAGGAAGCTGGCCGCTGAGATGATTTCGAGTAAAATAGAGCCTTTTGAGATTAGGAAGATGTTTACAGATGTCCTTTGGAAGACTCCCAGAAAGGCTATTACTCCTGAGATCAATCTTTTGCAATGAAGACATATTGAAAATTTGGGCAGGAATAGGACCATCAATTCCACTGGACGCTAACTGCATAAGATTTAGTTTTGAAAGATTCCCAATCTCTTTAGGAATTCCACCTGTCAACCAGCATAGCAGGAGTCTATTCTTCCAAAGATTAGATAAACTCCCGATGGATTGTGGAATACCTCCAGTGAATTGATTGACTGATAATGATAGTACTCGGAGCTCTTGGCAATGTGACAAATTGGATGGGATTTCACCTTCTAGGTTATTTGCTGCCAGACTCAAAAACCTCAAGGAAGAGATGTTGAATAGTGATCGAGGAATTTTTCCTGGGAAGAAAATTAAAATGAATGGATTGGAAAAAAACAAACAACAATTTGCTTACATATTTGAAAGCTTGAAGGAGAGACAATAATTAAAGAAGAAAGAAAAGATAACAAATTGGATGGGATTTCACCTTCTAGGTTATTTGCTGCCAGGCTCAAAAACATTAAGGAAGAGATGTTGAATAGTGATTGAGGTATTTTTCGATGCGAAAGAAAATTAAAATGAATGGATTGGAAAAAACGACAACAATTTAACACATATTTAGCTTGAAGGAGTGGCAAAATAATTAAAACAAAGAAAAAAATATACCTGTTAAGCTATTATTCACAAAAGACAAGCTCTGAAGCTCCTTCAAGTTTCCAATTCCACTTGGTATGCTTCCTGTGAAATCATTATATGCTAAGGAAATCGCTTGAAGCTTTATACATTGGCCTAAATTGGTGGGGATCTTTCCACTCAAATAATTTGATGAAAGAGTAAGCTCCTTGAGCTTTGGATTGACATAGCACATGTCCATGGGAAGACTTCCGGAGAAGCTATTATTGGAGAGACTAATGTTGAGCAAAGAAGATATGTTGAAAATGGTGGCTGGTATGGAACCTGTGAAGTTGTTCACTGGGAATGACAATATCTTCATATTATGAAGAAGATCCATCTTCTTCGGAATTTCACCGGTCAATTGATTATTGCCAAGATATAATTCTTCAAGTTTTGATAAATTACAAATGGCTTCTGGAATGCTTCCAACTAGTTTATTGTTGAATAAATTCAGCTGCTAAATATCCTTAGACACCTACCCATGATAAATAAAGTTATCTGCTATATTATTGACAAACACAGATTACCTATCTTGAACATAAGAAGAATAAAAGCCAAATAAAAAAAAAAAGGAAAAGAAATTACAAGAAATATTTTTGTAATTAATTTTACTATAGAAAATATGAACAAAAATAAAATATAATTAAATTTGTATGCATTTTTAAATTATTAATTTTTTTAAAAAATCTTTTTTTGTTATTTTTAAATTAATTTTTCCTTCAATGTTTCATCTTTATTTATATTTTTCCCATATATTTTTTTGAAAATCAAGCACAATCAAAGGTTTTAATTGATTTCAAGAAAATAAAGGAGACAAAAAATTAGTGAAAAATGAAAATAAAATAAAAATAAAAGATATATTTAAAAGCAAAATTCTATTTATATGATATTAAAGATTAAATAATTTATAAACAGATGATTTTAATCAGATTTATTTTTGTAGTAAAATCAGATAAAAAAATATTTTCTTATTATTAAACATCTGATGATAACATTTCAAAAGAAACATTAATATTGATAAAACTTGTATGAATCACACTAATATGGAGCAAACTTGTCATAAGATACATATTCACGCATTATAATAAATCAAATGAGCACTTTTGTTCTGATTTAGATCTAATTATAAAATTATTTAGTGGTTTTGAATTGAATACAATAATGTTTCCTGCTCTATAATATAGCATAAAATAACATTTGTAAAAACTTCATATACATTCAAATGTTAAAATTAACTGGAACATAATTAGCTAAATGATAGAAACCATCTACTATTTTTTTTGTATCAATTACATTTTAATGTATAATTTATTCACTTTAATTATGTCTTTTTCTATAACTTATTTTGAATCAATATTTTTATATCTGGAAATTATATATCAAAATGAAAAATATTTTCATTTGTGTTTGTAATAATACCTATAGTACCAATGCATTTGGGCCCAAATGGCCACCTATCCCAATGAAGTACAGCGGTCGCATGGGCTCATTACCCGATTCAAACCCAACAAGGCACAAAACAACATGTTACCTCAAAACCATGCGGGGGTTGCTTAGACGGGAAAAATCCTCTCCTAATAAAAGCCCAGGTTCCCGACCCGGTAGTACTATAGTCTCTGAAGATATTCATCCGCCAGATCTCTCAATTCACTCGTCTCAACTGACAATCCTAAATAAAGAATTGGTCTTTGATAAGGAAGAAGATTCAAACAGCGGGACCCCGAAAACAGCGCATTTGTAAAGCGAGAAAATTCTAATTTTAGAAATGATAAAAAGCGGTAATTTTAGATCCGTCGAATTTTCTAGATTTTGGATGGCGAAGCGATTTCATTATTGGAATAAATCACCGCGAGAAATCCTAGCTATCCTGAGATTTGAGACGGTCGAATTTCCGTGCTTTCGAGGGTGTCGGAGTGTAGTATAATGACGACATGAGAGACATGTTGTATAATGATAGTCAGCTGTCGTGCTGTCAGTATAACACATGTCATGAATAGTGAGAGATAAGAGATAAATGACTTATATTAAGCCGTAGTATCGAAGTAGTCAGCTAAGAGTCGAACTAAGAGGACAAAGGGAATTAATTGAAAAGAAGAAAAGACATCTTCTCCATTTTGGCCCCAGTGTCCAGGCTTTGATGAGGGGAGAAGAAAAGCAGTTTTAGAGAGAAATTAAACTTCTCTACAGATTTCATGGCATTTGGATAGTCGGTTAAGTGATCGGGCAGAGGAGAAGTTATTCTATGTGCGAGAAATTCAAAGCATGGACAGATTTTGTGGGTTTCGGCAACTCAGGAGGTAGGGGGTTTTTCTCCTACTTGTTTATTAAGCAGGTAGAGTCATTTTAATGGATAGGGATATTACGGGGCATGAATGGCCCGAGTCTTTTGGGTTCAAGATTGGGATTGGTGAAGAAAATCCCACCCCAGTGTGGTCGTGAGCAGGTTTTGAGGACCTGGTTTTCTTTGTTCACGTGATCTTGTGTGTGGTTTGTGTTGTAGGCGGTTGAAATGAATTGCTTAAATTGTTTATTAGCCAATGTAAGCTAATTTTGATGTTATTTCTATGAATAAATAACATGTGGTTAGTATGTGAATTTTGTTAATATATGCATATATATATATATATATATTAATATGAATTGTTTGGAAATGGCATAATGCATTTCATATGCATCGGGGCATCCTAGAATGGTAGGTGTGAGTGCATGACAAATAAAAAATCGAGAAGGATTGTCAAGCATTGAATTCTTTTGTAAAATTATTAAAATAATAATTTTATGGAAAGTTATAGGAAAAATTGTGTTGGGAAAAGTGCCAAACAATTCACGTCAGGAGAGGGACATGAATTGTTTGAGGAAAGTTACCAAACAAATTCGCCTTGGAGGATTGTCCGTGTATTTATATCGGAGGGTTGCACGATTAAAACAAATATTTTTGTTTGGAAAGCGATTTTTTTCATCGTAGCGTAAACATGTGTGAGGGAGTCGGTGAGATGAGACATGGGATTAGAGGCGTGTAAGAGATATTGAGTAAGATCGTCATTCTTGAATGTGTTTGGATTCTTAAATTACGTAATGCGCTTAGGTGTGGAGTAACCCATGTAAGGATAACTCCACTATTTTGGGCATTCAGCTCACCACTGTCGAGGGGAAAATTATTTCGGTGTGAGGGAGTGTTAGGAAGTGGCGCTCGCTAGAGGCCATTTTTAAGAAAGAAGAATGGGATTGTGGCTTTGAGATATCTTTTGTAAAACATGTATTAAATTCTTAATTTTAATTTATGTTTTGTATTAAGAAGTAATGTAATAGTGTGAAAGTATGGTAATATAATAGATTGAACCTGTTTTAGTGAAGTATGATGTAGACGATGTGGCGGTTTTTCTCATGTATGGGTCTCATGATATGAGACGGCAGATTTTTCGCGAGTTGACGGTGGTCGCGGGACCCCGAGAGGAAATGGGCGTCACAATTTGTTACCTCGAACCATCTGAGGGTTGCTTAGGCGGGAAAAATCCTCTCCCACCAGACCACAGTTTACCCAATAATAATCTTTCTTGTCTCTGAGAATATTCATCCCACCAGTCTCTCAATTCACTTACATCTCAAAAAGCGACAATCCTAAATAAAAATTGGTCTTTGATAGGAAAGTCAAATTTTATCATTAGATAGAATGCTTCTCCCCTCAGAAAATAAGGAGAATTGATCTGGAAGTAAGGGAATGAGAATTCTATACCATGAATGACGGGATTATCTTTCAAAAATCAAGGAGAATTGATATAAGCAGCCCCCTGAGGAAAATGTATGCAATTACATATAGTAAAGCTGCGATCTTCTCATCTTTTATTAGCAAAGCGGAAGTGGTGACATACCGCATTTATTATTTCTCCTTTTTTTTTGCAGTTCACGTCGTCCTGTGATGCCGAGCCCGAACCGAATCGGGCATCGACAATGCCATTCTAAAATTTAAAATAAGCTGATAGCTACTATGATTATGGTTATGAATCTATTCAAAATAGAAAAAAGAAAACAATTTTTAAGAAATGAAAATATATGAACTAATCTTTAAATGGTATAAATTTATTTAATCAAGAAGAACTTTATATCAATATAGAGAGGCAAAGATAAACCAATATCATTTTTATTTTAGATATTAAACATGCGATAATAATTTAATATTTCAATTTACCAAATGTAGAATTATTATTTTTGAAATTATAATTTATCAATTACTCAACTATCTGCGACAACTGAATTGCTTTCCATTTATTACCTTTGAAAGACAAAAATGATCTTAATTCTAACCCTGCCCCAAGGATGATGGAGAAAAATAATTTATAATTAAAAATTGTGTTAATTACATAAATGGTGTCTCAACTTTTTCATTTTATTCTATTTTGGTGTCTTAACTTTATTTTTGTTCAATCAAGTATCAAGTGTCTAAACTTTCTGATTTTTGAACTTTTTTATTTTTTCTATTTTGGTGTCTCAACTTTCTTTTTGTCCAATCATGTGTCCCAATTTTTCTATTTTGGTGTCTCAAATTTAATTTTGTTTTAAGTGTTTGAACTTTTAATTTTTGTTCAATCAAATCCTTGGTGATCAATAAAAACTTTATAGGATATTTAAATAAGGAAAATTGCATCAAATAACATTTTTATCACATAAAATTGATGAAATTGCTTAACCTTTAATAAGGTGAAATGACAATATTATCCTTTTCACATTCGAGTTTTTATTATTATTTTTGTTGCAATACAAAGAATTTGATTAAGAATTGATTTACTTATGTACAAAATAAATATTTAATTATTTTAAAATAATTTTAATATATAATGTTTTATTTTAATTATTCACATATACTTAGAAAACAAGTAAAAAATAATATAAGATAATTAAATTTTTTTCAATTGTTATATTTTGTAAGAAATTTTTTTTTTAATGTTTATCTCAATCTTATAATAGCCAGTTTTATCAAATTCTTTTTTATTGTAATAAATAATAGTAAAGTCTCTAATTTGAAAAAGATAATATTGTCATTTTATCTCGTTAAAAGTTATTTAAGTAATTTCATTATTTTATATGACACATCAAATGTCATTTAATTCAATTTTTTCTAATTCAAAATATCTAATAAGTTTTATTTGTCACGAACCTTCGATTGAACAAAAATTAAAAGTTTAAATACTTGATTGAAACGATAATAAAAGTTGAGACTATCAAAAATAGAAAAAATAAAAAGAGATTTGGAGCACGATTCAACAAAAATAAAAGTTGAGACACAAAATATAAAAAATAAAATAATTTAGGCTACTTTATGAACAAAATAAAGTTGATACAAAATAGAAAAAATAAAAGTTTAAACATAATTGAAAAAAATAAAGTTGAGACACCAAAATATAAAAAATGAAAAAGTTAAGACATCATTTATATAATCAACCCTTAAAAATTAATTAAACTTTTAAAATTTTAAATCATTTAACCTTTATAAAGTAAAATAAGTTGAAAAAGTTAAATAAGTTTAAAATACAACAAAAAATAATTTATTAATTGGAATTTTCTTTTATTTTCCTCTTTTTATTTTCTTTACTGTAATTTTCACTTAAATTTGTAGGAATCCAAACATGATATATATATATATATATAGCACTATATATATATATATATACTCTATATATATATATATATATATATATATATATATATATATATATATATATATATTATGCTAAATATTGAAGCAAGAAACATGAATGTTGACTCATAAAATAGACTAAGTTTATGAAAGACTTACCAATATCATGTGGAAGAGAGTCATGGAAGTAGTTATTACTAAGATCAAGGGAAACAAGAAAGGAGAGGTTGCCCACTTGTGGCGCAATAGTTCCTTCAAGACCCATGTTTGAGAGGTTGATTGCAGAAACTCTTTCTTGAGGAATGATGCAAGAAATACCATACCAATTGCAATATGAGCTTTTGGTAGACCAATTTGTTGCCAAAAGACCTTGGGGATCATATGTAATATGGCCTTTGAAGGCAATAAGAGCAAACTCATCTACTAAATTGATGGATAGCACCATGGGTATCAAACAATACGCACAAAAAAACATTGGGAAACACGACGGAAAAATATTCATCTTTTCCTTGAGAGAGCAAGAAAGAAAACATTGTCATACAGTAAAAAGCATGATCCGAAGTTCATAAAAGCAACGAGTTAGGAGGCAAAAATAATTGGTGGGCACCAAGGAGAGTTATTAATTGGCAACAACCTTCTTGAAAATGTTGGTCAAGTACGTGGAAGAAGGATTCAAAGCCATCGTATCCAAAGTGACAACCATGAAACTATTTGAGTTTATTAATGCATTGACTTGGAAGTCTAAAATGCCACTTAAACGATGAAACTTATTAAATAATTTAATAAGTTACTCTAACAACTTTGATATACTTACAACTCAATAATAATTGCACACAAACTAAATCCATCAATCTTCAACCTTATCCTTAGAATTCCACATCTTAATTATACTAAAAAAAATCCTCCGTTTTCTAAGTCAATTTTATGAAATACTAAAAGTTTGGGCATTTTGATTATGTATAATGTAAGTGAATATATATTAGCTTCTTTATTCATACAAATTCTCATTTTGAACTCAAACAAAATCCATCCACATTAGTCGTGCTTGGATTCTCTATCTTAAAATATTATCTCAGTAGTTTATACTTACGTTAACTGTATAACATGTTAAAAGCTTTTACATTTTAATTATGAAACTTAATTGTAGAGCGATAAATATGTATTAACCTCTTTTTAATACAAATTTTTGTTTGAATTCCTCTTCAATAATTAAACCAACGATTTTTATGTAGAAACCATCCATAATATCTCCCAAACACAATATAGATATAAAAACAACAGGACGTAAAACACATATCTTCTATTAAAAGAAAAATAAAGGAAAAACTCATTTTCAACCCCTACAGTTCACATTTTTTTACATATACCCTTGCACTTTAAAATGTTCAAATTAACTATTTGTACTATCCAAAACATGATAAATAGGCCTTTTTTTTTACAACGGTCCTAGTATCCTTTATCTATCATTCCAACTCAGCTCTTGCATTTTCACTTTTGTTGACATTTACCCTTGCTCTTTAAAATGTTAAACCATTTACACTATTGAAAACATAAAAACTAACCATTGCATGTGTATCTTTAAATTTTATTTAAATTTACAAAAAAAATTAAAAGATTGATTTTTTTTTTTAATTTTTTGGTTAAATATGATAATTATTTTGGTCCATGTAGATTATAGAATTGGATTATCTATTCAAATGTAGATTATAGTCTCATCATGTTAGAGTGGTCTGCATGTATCGCCAGGCTTGAGGTCTTCGGAATGCTCTTGGATCTTGATTACATACTTTGAATTCATTCATTGTTGCCTTCTAGAGGTCACTCATAGCCTCATAGGGTGATTAATAGGTACAACTTGAGGTATTCGATGGTAATTGAGTAACCAATAGAGAATTCACCACTCTTGATAGAGAGAGCATAAACCCATGGCCTCTTGTCGGGGTCATTACTCGGAAATCTCTAGCCATAGTGGAAATTTCATGAAGAGTGTCTTCAATAGCATGAATAATGAGTAATGAGTCTCCGAGACAAGAAATAATATCACTTAGGTTAGGTGTAACGTAGTTAATCTAGCAAAAGTTACACATAGTGTGAAACCCCGAGAAAATCCAAATTTTCTGAAAAATGGTAAAATGGTAATTTCGGTCAAAATCTGGAAATTTTTTAGATCTCGGATGACAAAACGGACTTCAGGAATTGGAATAAAATGCCGTAATCCCAGCTACGTCAAATTTAAATTTGGTCAGGAGCCGGTCGAATTCTTGCGTTACCGACGCGGCGTAGTGTGGGACAACGTCACATTTTGAGTGGCTCGCGGTGTCTTGTGAGTATTAAAGTGTAGAATTAGTCGGCTGAGTTTAAGTGTGGGGGCCAGTGTGGACGTATGGCGTCACAGTGGATAGAAATAAAGTAGGTGGATAAAGTGGACCAAAAATCCTATCAACCGATGACAATTGGACATGTGGCAAGTGAGGGGACAAAATGGGAATAAAATGAAAAGAAAAAGAGAACACTTCTCTCATTTTTGGGCTGGTACGTGCAGTGGAGGGAAAATCATTTTTTAGAGAGAGAAGTTTCCGGCTTACTGCAGATTCGTTCGGATAGTTGGTTCTGGTCGACCCGAGAAGCGAAATTCTCTATGACTGTGAGAATTTCTGGCGTGGACATAATTTGTGGTGTTTGACAACTCGGGAGGTAGGGGTTTTACTCTACTTGGTTATCTGCTTTTAAGAGAGCTTTTGTTAATCTTTTGGATGATATAAGGCGTGAGGGGTCGTTTGACCCAGGTCCCCGGCTTGGGAGCGAAATAAAATTTGGGACCGTTTTGGACCTTTGGCGTGTGGCTTATGTTATGAATTTATCGTTAAATTACGGTTTGGGTGTTGTTGGTAGAGAGAATGGCCATGGATTTCGGTTCATAAAGTGGAGCAGATGTTTTCCTGTGGGTTTGCCAGCGGACGGCCCATTGCCTGAATGTGGAGCTATTAAAAGCAGTCCGGTTACTTGTTAATTTGAAAATGGTCCGTGTGTGTTGTAAGCAAAATATTGCTTGGATGAATGGCTTGGAGTGTGTATGGAAAGAAATTGTTAATGTGAAAATTTAGTGTGTTAACGTAGTGTTTAAAATTATATAAAATATAATTGTGTGAGAGCCATTGAAATTAAATTGGATTGTTGATTAGCCAGTATGAAATTTAATTTTAATGTTATTATAAGAATTGAATAACATGATAATGTAGTTAATTTTTGTTAACTATATGCATGTAAAAAATATATTAACATGAATTGTATAAAAATGGCATAATAATTTCATATCTGCAGGGAGTAACTAGAATAATAGGTATGAGTGCGCCCAGCGTAAGAAAATGGCAGAATCGTTGTGAAAGAATTTCAATAGAAGATTTTTAGAGGTGGGTTGGGAGGTGTCTGACAATTCCACGTCGGAGCCGCAAATTGTTTGGGAGGGGAGTTATCCAGACAAATTCGCCTCGGGTCGGTGTTATTAGATTTTCAGAGCTCGGTGGTATGTTTCGAGAAAAAAGGTTTTGTTTGAAAGCGTTGTTTTCTGCAGCATTTAGACGGGTGTGCGTGGGGGGGAGTCGGTGAGTACCGAGGAGTGGGAAATGGTGGTCGCATTCTGATCCGTATCAATGTAGACGTTGAGTAGGATCGTGTATTTCTTGAGTGCGTTTGGTTGTCATTAAGTAATAGCGGCAGGTGGGGAATGTGCTGTGTAAGAGATTATCGCTGCGGGCGTTGCAAAGAAATGCAGTCGTGGGATCATTATTTCAGGTACATGGGTGTTCGGAGAGGCGAGCGCCGTTGGGATCGGCACCCAAGAAAAGCGAGGATTATGGCACGACATGTATTTTGTAAAACATGTATTAAAACTCTAAATTTTAATATATGTTGTATTTGGATGTATTTTGATGAGTATGATGTGTAGGCGATGTGGCCGTTTGCTCGTCATGGATCTCATGATATGAGACCATGGTATTAAGCGAGTTGACGGTGATCGGCAGGAACACCAGGGATTTGGGCATCACACATAGTCAATACTTTGAACCAAGTGGGGTATAGTATGGTGAAAGGACAAATTGAGAAAATGTTGTCTATGGAAGGGTTTGTAAGTCGGACAGTGACTCTCAAGTCAATTGGGAGTCGTGATGTAAAGCGAAAAATTTCGTTTTTAAAGGGCGTATGATAATTTTGTCGAAATAATACAAGGTAAAACCTAAAAATTTTCTAGATCTCGGTTGTGACGGACTTCAGTTGGAATCGTGCCATGAAATCTAGGCTAAACCTTTAAATGAATTTCATCGAATTTCGAGACAGTTGGGATTTCACGTTTTTCGAGACATTGGGGTATCGGATGACACATGGTGTTATTAGGGGATCTTACATGGCACCGAGAAAGTGTGACTTGGAAAAGAAAGCAATGTGGTGCGGCAAGAGGGATGGCTCTTGATGAGCCACATGGGAGGAGTGATGTCGTAAAAGGGAATAAGGAATAAAAAAGAAAAAGAAAGGAAAATTGATGGCCATGTGTGAGGGCAGGAAATAGAGGAAATTATCGCTTTTGTGTACGATCGATAATGATTCAAAATAGGAGAAAATGTTAAGGAAAGAAAGAAAATGAAAGGAAATGAGATGAGAAAAGAGAAATAGAAAAGGAAGGCAAAAAAAAGAAAGAAAAGAGTTCTTGGAAAAGGAAAGGAGAAAATGAAAAAAAAACATTTTAAAAGGAAGAGAATGGAGGAGCAAACGGGGCGTGGAGAAAGAAGAAGAAAAAAAGAAAAAAAAAACAAAAACAAAGTTGTTAGAATTTTTACGATTGTTTTGATGGTCGAGTTGTGGCAGGAATTAAAAGTTGGTCTGCTTTCATTGGAGCTACAGTGGGTACGCCAAGAGCGGAAGGTTTCGGTGCTTCACGCTCGAAGGTAGGGGTTCTCTCTTCGAGGATTCAGCTTTTTATTTAAGAGTAGTAAATAGTAGTCCGTAGGTTAGAAACCGATCCTGGCGAGTTTAGCCATGAGGCTGTTTCGGACCCGATCCGGCCCCAGGTTTGAAGGTGAGTATCAGTAGGGTTTAGTCGCGGGGCTAACTGGAAAATGCATGTTGGACTTTACGGTATGCCCCGGTTCGGACGTGCATGACTGGTTTGATATTGATTTTGATTCAGAAATTTGTTGTTCGGAGCGAGTAAAATTAAGTAATAAAATTGGTAAAAAAAAAAAATAATATTACGGTGTTGGGGTACAGTAGCCGTGGGTGATTAGTCGGGCCAGCGGGTTGTTATGGATTTTATAGTGACATTTTTCGAGCAGTTTTCGGTAGAAGTTGTGGTTAAATTTTTGGCCGGATTAAAACAAAGACTAAAATTTACGGACTAAGAAGTCTAGATTTTTTTTTATTAGTAGGGAATGGTTATTTTTATGTGAAGTGTTTTTTGTGTTATGGTTGACAATTTAATAACATCTTTGAATAATAATCGAATATGTTAATTTATGTTTAAATGCAACATAATGGATGTGAATTATATATATGTTTACATAGAACACCATGAAATACGATTGAGTAAGAGATGTTACATGTAGTGTGCATCATACCGAGGTAACATGAGAACTTACGATGCATTAGCATTGCATATGCGGGGACATCGCATTATGTTGGGTGTGTGTGCATGTGTGTGGTCACCACATCGTCGTTGTTGATGAATGGGTAGTGGTACCGTCTTTGGATGGCGTCGATAGATATCTATGGTTACAAAAAAATAAAATAAAATAAATAAATATAAATAATGTGTGTTGGCGGAAGCGAAGGGGGACCGTTAACCCCCTAAGGTGAAAAGCCTAGAACATGGGTGTAAGAGACCAGCCATTGTGATCCGAAAAGTTTTGTAATATGGGTGTAAGAGACCCGCGGTGTGATCGAAAAGGATTACGCGCTGAAGAAACGGGATCGTGGTGCTCAATGAAGCGGGTTGTGTGTGATGGGATCGGGATTGACTTCCGGGATTGAACACCCATTGGCGCTTGCATTGGGCCGTCGTGGTGAGGCTCGATACGCAGGTCGTGACCCATCTGGAGTGGCCGGTTTTTCAGCAGCATATGTATGTGTGAGTCGGTGAAGTGACTCAGGATATGGGCATGCGATAGCGTTTAAATGCATGGCGTATGGCGATCAAATGTAGACATTTAGTGGATGTCAACATTTGTTGTGCGACCATTGCATGTGCATAGATGGGAAGTAGCGCGTAGAACCATTTCTCTCTTGGGCTTTGCTCATCTTTGTTGTGGGACCCTTTAGTGCGGTCGGTCTGCAGTGTACGGCCGGCATATGGGACCATATCTGGCCAGGCAGGATGAGGCTTGTTTTATTTTGTTTTGTCATGTATTATTCGAGCAAAAAACATGTATACCTTTTGTTGTATAAAGCGGTAAATGGTACATTGATTAAATAGTCACATCGTATATTATGTGCCCAGGAGTGAATGTCTGAGAATGGGTCTGATATATGAGACAAATGAGTGTGATATCGGGACACCGAGAAATCCAGGGTTTCCTTGAGGTTGACGGGTTGTCAGCGAGACACGGGATAGGGGTGTCGCGCGTGATGTGTGTGAATCTGCTCGTGACTGTGGAATCGATGGTTGATTCCGTTGGCCTTATCTTGGGAAACTGTGAGTCACACACAGAGAAATTATGAAGATGGAGTAAATTGATTTTGGATTTAATCCAAAATTGAGGTAGAAAGCTATGTAATTAGATTATCTCGAGATTAGGCGAATTCCTAGGGCAAAATGAAGGATCTTGAGAGCCTTTGGGCTTAATGCCCATGGGGTACGTGCTACATAGCATGGTGATACATGAAGACGCATACATGCCCTTATTGGTCATTTTACATGGTATTTGAGGGTACTGGAATTTAGAACCCTAGTAGAAGTCGTCACACACATCAGATTTCTGTAGAGAAAATGTTTCTCTAAGGCTCTACCATATAATGCCGTTCCGATCATGCGGCGACAGTTTGGAGTTCGAGATGGATTCTTTCTTAGAGGTTTCTCTCCTCTACGCTTCATGTGGATCAATGTTAGAGTCGAACACAGGAATTGTTAGTTGTGATGTCTTCAATATCTACCCCGATGGAGGCTTCGCTTCAAAGGTATATGCCTCTCCTCTTCCTTTTCTCCATGTTTGATCAATTTTTTAATTCTATGGTTGATCCGTTGGGTGGGATTCCATGTTTTTATATGTTATGTCGTTGTGTTTGGGCATGTGATGCTCATGAGGAATCCCAGCATAGGTGTGCTATATCAAACAAGGTTAACATCTTGGTGTCCCTTTTATTTTCCTAACATTTTTTTAAATTTGTCATTGGTGAATTAAAATGGATTTCCATTTATCGCTAATATCATTCCAATTAGCACAGAGTAGTGCTATAACACTGACTTGTGATAGTTGAATATAATAACCAGACCTAACATTAACCATGCCCTAATTGAAGAAGAAAATCATCATAGTTAAAAATCAATTAAAATTTTTACACTTTTTAAATTATTTAACCTTTGTATTGAAAAATAAATTAAATAAATTAAAAATATGATATAAATAATTTATTAATTTTAAAATTATTTTCATTATCTTTTACTTTTCCTCTTTTTCTTTATTTTTTTACTCTGATTTTCTTTCAAATATTTAGGATCAAACATGGATTAACTTTATTGATGTTAAATACCTAAAAGAGAGCACCCAAAAAAACATTGAAAGAAAAAATATACATCATTTTCATTGAGAGAGCAAGAAGTAAACGTAGCCTTGCAAGAGAGGATGAGATTCATAAAAAGCAAGGGTCAAGGAAGCAAAAGCAATTGGTGGACACCAAGATGAATAATTGATGGGCAACAACCTTCTTGAAAATGTGGGTCAAGTAGGTGGGAGAAAGATTCAAAGTCACTCAGTGGAAAGTGACAACCATGGGACTGTTTAAGTTGCTAAAAACATTGATCATTGACTTGGTAGTCTCACTTTTGATGCCACTTCTTTTTTAAAGGATGAAATTTATTAAATAATTTAATAAATTACTCTAACAATTTTGATATACATACAACTCGATAATAACTGCACCGCGCAACTAATCCATCAACCTTTGAATTCTCCATCTTAATTATACTCCAAAAATCTTCTTCACTTTTTTCAAGTTAATTGTATGAAACACTTAAAATTTGTACATTTTAATTATGATATATCTAAAGAGAGTGAATATTTATTAACTTCCTTTTAGATCTTATTTTTGCTTTTAATAATTTAACTAAAATTTTACATAGCAACCATCCATAAAGTCTCGTAAAGACCATATTGATACACAAACAATAGTATGCGAAATACAAATCTTCTGTTTAAAAAAAAACAGGTTGCTAAATATTTTGAAGATATTAGAAGAAATTTTGTGGCTGATCAATATTTTGTAAGATATTTTGAAGAAACTACTTTGGCTAGTAAAAATTATGAAGAATATTTTTGGATGAGCGTTTCTAGTTGATGAATTTTTTGAAGATATTTCTAAGGATTTTTTTTAACTTTATTTGTCATGTTTCATTGATTGAAATCTGTGCTTGCTTAGGAGATTTTGTATTGACTGATGCACATAAGCCTCTGAAGGATGTATTTATGAAGTAGGCCTTTGAGGGCCTCCTCCTTGGTGTAGAAATATATTTTGTGGTTTACATAGAAAATATTTCAGAGAAAAATTTATGATGACAGCCTTGATTCAATTTTTGTCAAGGGTAGTTTTTGCATAGAGAATATATCACTATTAGGAGAACGTTTGAAAAGAGAAGTGATGCTTGCTGAACTAGGCCACTTAGAAGATTCTATGCAACAACAACATTATGAAGGAAGGAGTCCTTGACCGTGTAAATCCAATATTGTGTTTGTAATCAATTGATTCTTAGCGGATTGTTCAATGTCTGGTCGTGGCCCTATAGAGTAGGTGTAGTGCATCAAACTGCGTAAACTATTTCTTTGTGTCCTTTATATTTTCCTTTCATTTTTTTAATTTGACATTGGTGGTCACGATATGATTTCCATTTATTGCTAATATTATTACAGTTATCATAGAGTAGTGTTATAATATTGACTTATGACATCTAAATATAAAAACCAGACCTAACATTAATCATGCCCTAATTGAAGAAGAAAATCATTATAATTAAAAATCAAATAAAACATTTACAATTTTCAAATTATTTAACCTTTGTATGGAAAAATAAATTAAATAAATTTAAAATATGATATAAAATAATTTATTAATTTTAATTTTTTTTTCTCTTTTACTTTTCCTCTTTTTCTTTATTTTTTTTACTCTGATTGTCTTTCAAATATTTAGGATCATGGATTAACTTTATTGATGATAAATACTGAAGTACCCAAAAAGACATTGAAAAAAAAAATATACATCTTTTCTTTGAGAGAGCAAGAAGGAAACAAAGCCATGCAAAAGAGGAAGAGATTCATAAAATCAAGGGTTAAGGAAGCAAAAGCATTTGGTGGACGCTAAGGAGAGTAATTGGTGGGCTACAACCTTCTTGAAAATGTGGGTCAAGTAGGAGGAAAAGATTAAAAAGTCTGCCATGAAAGTGACAACCATGAAACCATTTAAGTTGTCTAGAAGCATTGATAATTGACTTGGTAGTCTCACTTCTAATGCCACTTCTTTTTTTTAAGGATGAAACATATTAAATAATTTAATAATTACTCTAACAACTTTGATATACTTAAACCTCAATAATAATTCAACCCTAACTAAATCCTGTTGAATAATCGGATTAAAAACGGATCATCTATATATGAACAATAATATTTATAAAGTTTCTAATCCAAACAAAATATCTCCAAGATCTATGTCAAAACATTAAGAATAATAATATTACAGTAAATGTGAAAACATACCTGGATCTATAGGTTGTTGAAGATTGTGGGTTCTGAATCTTCTTGTATAATCACATTATATCAAGAGATTTTTACCAGTTTCTCTTTGGCAGATGAGATCGTGAAAGAATATAATAATACGTATATATATAGGGAATGTGCTTGCGAAAAACTGAATTAGTAATATTCGATTTCAAGTAATAAAATCGGGAATTTACTATATGGTATCTACACATAATATCTGTCTTTATTATATGATTGACCCGTTATTTAACATTAATTAGATCACTATTATTTTGGAGTAAATTTATATAATATACTTAATAACATATGTGGGCCCACATATGTATTTTTCAATAATCTTCCCACTTAGGCCCACATATGTTACACCTTATGCATAACCTTATGAGTCTCAAAATTTTTCTATCATAACCAAACAACCTTGTTCATCAATTATATCAATACAGGATCAAAGCAATTTTTGTTACATTTTTATCGTAACTAAATTTATCAATGGTCATATATATCAATATAACCAAACGACATAGATCAAGTATGGATGTGTAGCATGGAAATTATGCAATGTGATCCAAAATGCCTATTTCAAGCGATTCTACCATATTAACTTTTGTGAATCAAACATTATAAGTTAAAGTGGAAATAAACTAAATACTTTATTTCTACATAAATGTCTGTAAGCATGTAATGTGTCCAAAAATAACAATAAACACAAACTCCCACTAAACCAACATATAGTCTAACAATATGACACCCATACGAGCAGTGTGCTCATGGAAGACCTTGGGTGTAAGTCCCTTAGTAAGCGGATCCACAATCATGGAGTTTGTGCCAATATACTCTATAATAACTTGACCACTTTGAACTCTTTCTTTAACAACCAAGAACTTGATGTCAATATGCTTTGACTTCAAGGAGCTCCTATTGTTATTGGAATACATGACTGTTAGCTTATTATCACAATATATCTTTAGTGGTCTTTCAATACCACACAAAATGCGCAGTTTAATGACAAAATTTCGTAGCCATATTCCATGATTGGGTGCCTCAAAACATGCTATAAACTTTGCTTCCATGGTGGAATAATCTACAAGTGTACGCGAGGTACTTCTCAGAAATAACCTCCGATAACATATAGATACTTTGAAGTGGATCTCACGATTGTCTTGGTGGAATCTGTATAATAAGAATCGAGTACCCTAAGATCTCGATTGATCCAGTCTCAGATATGTGAGCATGTAATCGCCCAGTTTTACGCCAGTATTGCATAACTTGGATTTGGCTTCTATTTTCAATGATCCATCCATATTGGATTATCTGCGCAACATTCAACGTGTATCTTGTATCACGGGCGTGTCTGAACTTGGCGCATTACATTAGATTTCCTACAGCTAACACATAAGGAGTCCCCTTCATTGCCTGAATTTCCAAATCACCTTTAGGGCATTGACTAAGACTAAATTTGTCTCCATTAGTGACAGGGGTGTCAATTGGTTTACAAATTTGCATGCCAAATCTTTTAGTACTTTGTACCATGGCACGAATTATCGCTGTAGGTTTATAACATGTTTGGGTATAATAAAAGTAAATGTATATTTTCTCGGAATAAAAAAATAATGCTAAAAGAAAATTTGAAACACAGATTTTATAGAAGAATAAGAATAAATTAAGATAATTCACCAATTTAGGACCCCGAGGGTCATAATTTAAGAAGATTAGAGGCAGTGGAATTAACATATATTGTAGTGCAAATAATTGAGTGATGGAGGGCTAAAGTGCAAATAAGAGAATTAGCATAAATGGGAGGGTGATAGCAAAAATATCTCATCTTTGGTCTCATTTTTGGAGAGCAAATGTGAAGGAAGAGAAAGAAGAGAAGGAGAAGAAGGAAGAAGAGGCCAAGAAGGTAAGGATTTCTATGATTTTGGTATGGAAGTCAGTTTTTGTATGGAATTAGTATGGTTTTTTGGTATGAAACTAAGAGTTTTGTATGGGTTATGTGGATTCAAGTATGGAATTTGTCTGGAAATGTGGATACATGTTTGAGGTTGTATGGATTCTTGTAGAAACTGTACAACACTTCTTTGATGAATTTGGGGTTTAATGAAACCCTAATTGGTAGAAGATATGTAAAGATAGTATGAATGTTTCTTTTCTAGGGTTTTTGAAACTACTCTATCTTAGAATTGAGCGTGTTCGGGTTTAGGGAAAGCAGATTTGTTTAAGATATGTATCAGGAAGTCCCTTGAGTTGATTCCTCAGATCCATAAAGTGTTTACAGAAATTTTAGAGTGAGTTTTGGGGTTTTCGGAATGAAAAAAAAACGCAAAGAATGAAAAGTGGGGAAAATGTTACAGCACCCCAGGCGTGGAGTCTTGTTCCACACAGTAGATTTTTCTGCTTTTGTCTACAACTTCTTCGTCCGAAGTCCGATTTGAGTGTTCTTGGACTCTATGGAAAGCCCTTTGAGTCTAGAATCCATCCATATATAGATTGATACAATATTGAGCTTATAATAAGTCCGAAAATGACAAAAACTAGTGGCTGCTGCTACTGCTGCAAGTTGCTGATTTTCTTCACGACTTGTAACTTGCATAACTCCTTCGTTAGGACTCCGTTATGGCTATTATTGGACTCTATGGAAAGCCCTTTGAGTCTAGAATCTATCCATATATAGATTGATATAATATTGAGCTTATAGTACACCAAAATGACAAAAGACAGTGGCTGCTGCTGCTGCTGCTGTAGGTGCTGCAAGTTGCTGATTTTCTTCACTTCCATAACCTTCTCTGCGATTCCAGGTACTTGGATCAATGTAAGAGATTTGAGTCTCAGACCCATCCATATGGATCATGGTAAATACAGTACACCCAAAAATGACAAAAGACAGTGGTTGTTGCTGCTGCTGCAAGTGCTGTAATTTAAGATTTTCTTCACACAGAATCCCAAAATTCTCGTTAGGGACCCAAGAGTGGTGGCTCCCGGATCTGGCTGAAACATTGAGCCTGGGATCCAACTTGATGACAGTTATTTACTGAATCTAGTTTCCATGATCTGTCTGAAAACTGAACTGAGCACCCAAGTAAAATTGACCAGTCACAAAGAATCAATAAGGCGGGTAAGAAAGGATGGGAGACAACAAGTAAAATAGCAACAAGAGGTGTGGATCGATATAAGGAGCAGGAGGGCAAAGTACCATGTGTGATCAAAGAAGAGTCCTGCCTGGGATCTCACTGAGACATGCACCGGTTAAAAATACAAGAAAACCCATGCTAGGGAATTATAGGTAAGGTGTCATGGTGATATGATGGTCTGATGCGCAAAGCACGCTGAAGAGCGTGGCCAACAACACAGAAGATGCTATAAGCAGATGACAAGGAGTAAGAAATATGCAAGAGTGAGTAAGACACATCATGTTGATCAAGGTCACATAAACCAATAGATGAACATGATATAGAACAGAGCACTAAAATGAGCAAAATACACGAGATAGAAATATAGAAAGCATACTGAATAGCCTAAACCCATGATAGAAACTAGATAAAGGATATGGATGTACAAATGATATAAAGGGATATGAATGATAAAGATATATAAGAACAGAATTGTTAAAGAGATGGTATAGATGTATCCATGATATATGATAGGGATCATACTGCAAGTGATACAAGATACAAACCAAATTATGTATAGATATGAATACAATAAAAATAAATATGAGAACAAACAATACGGCTTGCTAGCCATATGGAAGTCAGTCATGTACTTAAATAATGATATGGCAAGGATCTCACGCCATATGATAAAATAACAAAAATATCCATGAGATGAGATACAGCTAGAAAATGTAATAAATGGAATGTTCATAGAACCTGAGGATGGATGGCATATGTCTATTAGTGGTAGAAAAACAAAGTCCAAGAAGAGACTACTCCAGTCAATCTCCTGTTTAATGTTATACACTTTCTAAAGTCTTATAGACCAACGTTTTTATAAGGAGTGTTAACGCCTTCTCTGTGTCTCCATACTTCCTTTATCCACTTCAAGCGCTTTTATAAAAGAAATTGATTTAAATAAAACCTACTGGATTTTTAACTATTTTTCAGAATTTAAATGACAAGAAATGCCGACGGTTAGTGAATATGGATATTTATTTCTCCCCAAATAGTACCTTGTGAGAATGCAGATAATCAAAATCCCCACGTTGAACCGTAAGAAACGGTGAGACATGGTTTCGAAGCTCAACCCAGAAGTGGTCGTGAATAAGGAACCCGCCGGGCTTTTGGGCGAGTTTCAAAGTCAGCAATAACATCAAGACGAAATCTTAGTGAGAAACGAAGTTGGATGCATCACGTCGGATGTGGAAAGCGAAAGCCGCAATTCGGAATAACAAATCACCAGCCATGGCGTCGCGGCAAAAGAAAAAGAAGCCGCCTGGCTATACGAACATTCAAGCAAAGAACCGGAAAATTACACCAACTGAGGTCGATGCCAAACAGCGATGACGGCGTCGGCAAACCGCGAGGTCGCACTTTCACACGCTGATGGTGCTTCGCGACGAGGGTCTCGAAAAAATTGAAGCAACCACTCCACCAGCATTCAACCCCGTCGCGATTTTTGGCCTTGAAACGCGATACGGAAACAAAATACATGTCTCATGAGGTTTTTAGTTGCTACCAATCATCTGAAATGCAACTCATATTTGAGGTAATCCGGACAAAAAACCCCATCAGAAAAAAGAGGAACTCATATGTCACAGGACATTCATTTCAGGGTCGCACCTAAATAGTAGACCGAGTAGTGGAAAATGGTTGCAACGGAAGAATAAGGGTTGCAAACCGTGGTGGAAGGCAGTGAGTATCAACTCCAGTGTCATGGACTGGGCTTTTTCACTGACTAAAATTCAAGAGATCATGAAGATAGTACACAATAGATAATCTGTCGCAACATCATACATGTAACTCGGTATGACAATGGCTACAATACAAAGAGATCTTAACTGCTTTTGAGTCACTTGGGAAAAGTGTGATAAGAGAATTACTTAGTCGAACTCGCGATCAATGCCAGATACAATATATGAGGATAGCTCAACAAAGAAGTCGGTGAACAGAAAAGAGCCATGACCTAGAACCAAGACATGTCATGAGATGGCTCTGCACCTCAATAGAGGCTCATTTAAATGCAATATGCAAAAGAGCCACATGTCAAGTAATCATTTTGAGTGGTCATGACTTGTTAGAACTGGGCCTTCTCTTTTAGAACCACTGAGCTGAACTAGCCCACTAGATGAATATAAATAGCTCTTATAAGCTTTAGTAAAGCAATCTTCTGTCTGATACCCACTGGGAAGAGGGAGAAGGACCATCGATATTTTTTTTTTAGAATACAGATTTTATTTTTTATTTTATTTTTCTTTTCTGATCCTAAACTGGATCCAGAAACCATAGTTCTGATTTAAATTTCATGATTTTCTTACAAATTACAATTCAAATTAATGAGTAGATACCTGGAATTCGTTTTTCGCTTATTATAATTACACGGTGGCCTGACTCAATGGATCCATCAAGTTCACTGTAAATGATCTGCAACACACAACTTCAATGATTGATTCATCATTCATAGTTACGCCTTTTCTATCATTTGAGAGAAATATCGGAGTCGGAATTTATTCACATCGATGTTATCTTTAAGGACGCCCTTAACGGTATATGATACTATTTCATGGGATTGTTCCGCTTCCATTTCCAGAGTGCCGCCCTCCCGCGCGGATGCAGATTTATAGATCCCCATAGCTCAGAAACATCCACTGTGTATGATAGACCACATCGGCTTATCCCGCCTTCCGAGTTCACCCTCGATAAATTCTCTTTTCTAATTACAATTGATGCCGATAAACATTTATCACGTACACAATCGGATTCCCCAACGATCCGAGGGAAGTTCATCTCTGTGAGCACAGAAAGTTTAATCAAGGAAGGAAGAACCATTAGATTTGAAGATGAGTCAACAATTGAGTTGGGACTCTTAAAGATCCCAAAGTGAAAGCACAAAGAATTCAGAAATTTTAAGAAACAAGGGTGGGAAGTATCGAGAAAGAAAATACCCAGATCTCAAGAATGTAAAAAATATAAGTAGTTAGTTGATCCCTGGTCTCAGAAACATGGGCCCTAAACCAGCGAATATATGAGAACCAAACCATTGTAAGCATCTTGACAAACCATATCCAACAAATGGGAATAGAGAATGAACATTAATGGAAATCAAGTTTGGTTCTGCGTGATTCCTGATAGTGTCTACTTCAGAAACCCATCCAAATCCAAGAATTGATTCATTGTTAGTAAATACCTGGATTCCTGCACTTTGAGTCCTTTCTAGATTCATTATCCTGATTTAAAGATTCACCATCCACTGAGTCCACAGTGGAGTCAGTAGCGACATCAAACTCATTAACTGGAATGATATCGATTCTCATGATCCATTTTGATTTATTTTATGATCACAGATCACAGTTAGGTTTTGGGACAACCATATTTTCAAATTAAGCAATATAAAGACGATCGCTTATATCCATAATCTAAGTGATAAAGATGAGAATCAAGGCTTTAAACTTGCACTAAGGTCAGTCTGATATAAACACAGTAAACAAGTTTTACATATGCCACGGATTGAAAAAGTGAATTTGATAAACTAATATTCTCACCAAAAGGAATGTTAATTTGATATTTTCTTTGAATTTATGTTAAACACAAAAAAAATAGTTTTACCTGAAGGTTGTCACAAACCACTATATATTTTAGAAAGCCTAATTCTAGGAATTATTTTTACTGACATCACCCATCATGGTCCAAGGTAAAATTCCATCGCAGCAAAGATGATGAAACTGGTGGCAGATTGAGAGACTGATCCACAGCTGAATAGAGAGATGCCCTGATAGAGATTCTCAGAAGGCAAGATATTACGGAGATCTCTCTGAGATCTCATTGTCCGGCACATTCGCTGGACAACCACCAGTCATCTGGTCCCCTGAAAGAACCGCTGATTCACAGCCATAATGATCACTCAGTCATCCCACCAGGTGATCCCACGATAACTGATTATTCCCCTGATAACAATGTCCCGGAAGTTAAACGGTGTGAAGACCTATGGACTGTTTAACTCTTCCCTTTCCTAGGGTTACTGCAGCCACCGTCGATTCCCATCATGGTCTGAGTGAATTGGAGGAGTTTTGGCAGTTTATCTCAGATTTTCCCTCCTTTGTCTCAGAGAGTTAAAGTGAGATCACAAAGTCTAACTGTAAAGATGAAAGCCCAGGCGCCGCCTTGGGAAAGGTCTCAAAAGACTATCAAGAGATGTCCCATGCACACAGATCCGCACAAATGATATCTTCTACCACCCATGAATGATACTCCAAGCACATCATGCTTCCTCACTGTGGGGGCCAAAAGATCCAAGAAAAGTGAGAGGCAAGGGGACTCATGATAGGTGGATCACGAAAAAATATGAAGAACTAGACCTAATCTTCAAGGAGTAACAAAGTAGAGTGGGAGTTGATCACTGAACTTAAACAAACACAGAGTCATGGAATAAAACGATGTAACTATGCAAAACTGAATGGGATAAACAGAGAAGAGAGGGTTGCATTTGGTTCAAGAGATAGGGAGCAAAAGAGATGAGAATGAAATGAGAAGAAGGTCGAGACGAACAAGAGATCCCACAAAATAGAGGCTAATATTTGAATGACATAAAGGAGCTATCATTTCAAGTCAATCTCAACTGGTTCATATAATGGGAGGTCCATCATGAAATCATGAGAACTTCATATGGCGAGTGAGCAATATGTGTTTTATATCGCGTATTTTACTGGGCAGCAGTAATACACCATTATGGTCTCCAACAAATTCTGTATGAGAATAAACAATATTGGGTCAACGGTATCACTGAAGATGCATGTTGCGCCATGGGGATACCAAGAAGAGCGATAAACCCCATGAATAAAGGCGTTTGAATATTGGAAAATTAAATCCAACATCTATATGTTTCAAAGCAAACATAGTGCATCACTAAAGAACTCGAAACACAAGTAGTGGCAGCTTAGCCCTTAATACGCAGAATCTAGAACATAAAAGCGCTCCCGCTGACACTGAAAACCCGGCTGACCGTATGGAATTGAAGGAGAAGGGAAGGAAGTGAGTGCAGCGAAGGTGGGCAACAGTGCAATGAAAGACTCAAGGAAGAAGAAAGAAACTGGAAGAGAAGCAAGAGGAAGAGTATGTCAGCATAACGATGCAGTAAAAGTGCAAGCTAACTGAGCATCCCGAGAAGAGTTGTGAGCTAAAATGCAAGGAGAAAGTATGTTTATACCCCAGAGTGCCATTTCTTTATACTTAAGGCAACGAGGGAAGAGACTTTCTAAATTCTCGAAATATTCTGGGAAGGAAAATAGAAATTGTTTATCTTTGCAGAGGAACAATCAATCAAATGCGAACTATGCAAAATTTTTGAAGGAAATACCGAAATAAGAAAAAGAAGATTGTCGAGAAGGAATAGGAAACTGGAATCTCATCATATGCAAATAATCCGCAGAAGTCTTCCTAAAAATGCAGACCCGCAGCTTTACTATCTCGCCCATAGGAAATATGAATCAAGAAGGCCATATGATACTAGAAAAGGTGATCAACTTGATGCTGACGCAGTGCATAGATTGAGTTTAGAACCTCCCACTTCAAAGAATTACATTCATACATGGCTCATGGATCCACGGCACACCGTATGCGTTCTCAAGATGCTTATCATGCGGGAAATTTATCTCTTCCCTTACACTTTGTGGATCATGAAATAAAGAGATACCAAGTTCTTTATATTGCTAGAAAGATCTTTCTTAGCAACCTGAGCTTGGATAGATGTGCAAAAGGGTGACACCTTAAGGGTAGAGGATGGGGCTAAATAAGACTTTAACCTTAATAAGAGTTTGAATAACCCGATGTCGATGCGTAGATTTATTCTGGGCTATAAAATGTGAGTCCCATCGTTAAGGAATCGATTCTCGACATCTTCACCATTCATCAATGAAATTGAGATGTAAATTTCCGTGATTCGAGAATATTGATTGCGAATTGGTTACCTTCCGGGCCAGCAAAACATAAGAAGCCATTTCGGTCGGTATCGAAAAACAAAGAAAGAATATGTATGCGTAAGGAATGAAGTCAATAACAAGAGATCGAAAAGGGTATGGTTAATACGCTGAAAGAATTTCAAATAATTAAATATGCTTTCGGAACCGTGCGGAAACGTGAATCATATCAACTGGATCGAATTAAATCAACAATAAAGTCGCTGCAAATTTAAAGTGCCAAGAAGCGCATTACTAATGGACCGAGGATCCAGGCTGGGTATCAGTCTCCTCCATTTGCATGCACAAGATATTGTTGAAATCGAGTGATGAAGATTTCTATCAACTGAAAGGAGGCTAAATCCTGCATTTAAAGAGGTTGCAGTGAGGCAATATTAATGCGGTGTTTTATATATGCACATCGCATGCCTTCTGCGAGCCTGTACCATGAAGTTCCCAAAAAGGGTGGACCACCGTGATCAAATGAGGAAAATGAATTGTTCTACAAGAACTGCGGATGTGATGCAGGTGCAGACTACAGGAATCAATTTCGAACTAAAGGATCATTTTCCTCATTTTCTATCGAATGATGTTGGAGGAAGTTAGCAGTGACACCTCACTCGTTTTCTTCAATGCATACTCGATATAATCAAATTCGCCATTGCACCAGGACCATGAGAAAACCACTTACGTACGCCATTTGGTACTTTTGCTTAGAAGAAATTTTTTTATTTGGTTTGTGTAATGCCCGCTATGACCTGGTGATGCTTACGTCTATATCTTTTTATTCGCAGAGAAGTTATGGAGATCTTCATGGATGATTTCACAGCAGGGTGGATCTGAAGTGAAAATTTGCTTGCAGTTAATTTGGGGACAGATTTCACAAATAAGACAAGAATCTAGCTCCTAATTGGGAAAAATGCCATTTATGTAACATGAAGGCATTGTCCTTCATACATGATTTTTATAGCAGGTCGAATATAGACCAAGCAAAGGTTTCACTATAAAAATCTTCTACCACCAACAATACCAAGGGAATAAGTAGTTTCGACATGCCGGTTTTTACAGAAGATTTATCGTAGACTTCTAAAATTACAGCCATTATAGACACTGGAAAGATGCCAAGTTTATGCTCGATAACTCGCCAGAGGTCTTTGAAGAGATCAGATCAAATTATTAAAGCTCCCACCATGGCAAAACCGTACCCGACAAGGAGTTCAAAATCACGCGCAGTGATGCTGTTGACTATGCAAATGGAGTCGATAAGAATGGTAGAACTGACAGCATGTTTAAGGCTACATTATGCAAGAAACTTTAACAAGTTTCAAGAGAATTACTCAATTACCGGAAGGAGATGTTTGCCATAGTATTTGCATGTGAAAAATCTAGGCCATACATAATGGGTCCCAGGCGTCATTATCCATATTGATCATACGTAATTAGCATTCGATGGCAAGAAAGAAGGCTAAAAGCTAAGACTTTAATATGTGCATTAGTATAATTTGACTGGAGATCAGCGATAAGAAAGGTTGTGATAATGTGATAGCTTAAAATCACTACAAGAGTTGAAAGCCTACCAGAGTACAGTTAAGGAAAGTTAACAGCATAACATTTTCAGATGAGCAGCGTTTATTTCAATTGTCACCCAATCACTCGTACGCGATACAACCTTTAGCATGGGTTAAAGCAATAACTGGTTTAACAAATAGAAAAAATCGAGGTGGCGATACAAGAGATTTATCCGGACGCACCCACTATTGTTTAAAAAGATGAGCGATATATGATAATCAGATGTGTGTACTCAGAGGAGTGGAACAAGGCAAGATCTTACACGGTCGTCATGCATCACTGCACGATAGCGCTTTGCAGATAGCCACCCTACAAAATTCTCTCCTAATCGTATTTTATTATTTGCTATTTTCAAAATTGTTTTGAAGAGGTGAAATTTCAGATCACGCCAAAGAATGGGAAATGTTAGCAAAAGGCACTAAATGCCTTCAAGGTATCCCGTAAGTGCAATTTATTCATGTCTGGGGGAATAGACTCATGGTCCTTCCACTTCACTGGAAATCTATACTATTACCCCACACTGTAGATTGCGTATCCAAATTTGATCGAGGCGTTAATTGTCCTTCAAAATGATGCTAATACGGCCTCGGGGTTTTTTACAAAAGAATACTTCTGAAAGCAGATTTGGGACTCAACCATCACTTGGCGATAGCTACTGGTAAATAAGGTGTTTGATAAACCCATGAGTTAGATATGGTGGAATCAAACACATTATGAGCTCGACTTTATCATCCCCAAATAAATGTAAGTGTTTCAAGATTTAATCGGGGAGATAAAGAAAACTAGGAAAAATCAGGGAGTCTGGGCAGGTAAGATTGGTCCTTGAAACTTGACGACGACCAAAGTACAAGACACTAAACTCCCATTAAATGTCCTCTGCCAGCAGGATTGTCTAGCACAACCTCTAAATGCCTTCCTCCAAATTGGAATGAAAAGCCAGTGTCATCAAGAATATAACCTCGGTTTCATGTCTTAAAAGAAATAAAAAGCTATTTCACCACTGAATCAAGTTGAAGCCTTAGAAACAAAGTCTTATGCATGCCAAAATTATAAAGATAAAACAAAAGAAATGGTACAGAGCGAGATCAGTAGTAGAGCTTAAAGGTAGAAGAAACCAAGAATCTGGTCCGCATCAAACTTCCATAGTCGAAATCAAAATGGAGGGACTATGATACAAGAGTATCAAATACAACATTTGGAGTTGTTGACACCGGAACCGTGAATGTGGAGGAATTCAAAGTCACCGATCAGACTTGGCGCACTAACTCGAGAAATTGATAACAAATGATTCGAAGTTTTGAATGTTAAGTCCAGGCTAAGGACTCAAAACTGAGTAGCTTTCAGGGGAGACAAACCCACACTACAATGAGCTGGAAGTTTTGAGTTTGTGCTAGAATTTTTTGATTTTTTTTTGTAAGCTGGTGTGATTTTTATTATATTATCGCTTTGAATGTATGTATTTTTTTTCAGAGGACAATAAAAGTGTATACAAGGAGGAATTCTCGATCCAAACTTTCACCGCATATCTAGACAAAAAAGAGGGGGCAATATAAATTTCCTTCAGATTAATACTAATTGTTTGATAAAGCATGATTGAATTTCCTAAAGTAATTTTAATGTCTGATTCACCTTAAACTGCATTATAGAGTTGGATTTGTGTGAAATGAAATGCTGGAGAAATGAAATGTACTAGTTTTGTTTTGGATTTATTGAAATTTGTCTAAATGGAACGAAGTTAGAATTAGATCGCAGCACTTTGTCAATGATTTAACCCTTCTCGTTGAGACTGATATCTCAGTCACGCGATAAAGCTATGCAGGCCGAATTCAGAAATGCTGAAAACTCCTGAAATGAATTTAAGTCTTAACTTTTCTTTAATGTATGATGGCGCCATTTATAGGGAGTAATAGAACGTGATAGTGTAGACTGCAAAATTTAATGTTGTAACCCTTCCATTCTAATCATAACCTCGAAGTCATCAAACAAGTGTGGAAGCCAAAAGCTCATTTATTGGCTGTAAAATCTTCTAATCATCTTTCTATTTCCTTCCAACTTTCATTTCACTTCTAATTTTTAATCTCCAACCCTGTCGAGTGCGAAATCAGTTACCCTCTAATTTTCATCTATGAATGCAAACTAAAAAGATAATTGGATCTGTCGGAATGATCAACGATTATGAGTATATTTGAAGGAGGGAAGAGGGTTCATTTGGAACCCGAACTGCAGCAAACAACGAATGTCAGTAATCAACCTCAAACCAAGAGGAAGAACAAAGCCTAGAAGAGAGTATTACTTAAGAGAAAAGAATCACAGCAAGAGTAAGAAAGGATAAAAGGAGGAAGAGGGGGCACTTGGCCTTAAGCTTCAAGCTCGGAATGGTAGCGAAATGGAAGGCTCATAGAGAAAGATGCCTTTGAAAGACCACTTCCCAGCTAGAATTAATAGAGAAGAAGGGATGGGAGTTTTTGCAGCACAAAGCACTTGTGTTTTTTGCTTGGGTAAGAGAATTCACCGAATATGGTAGATGAAGGAGCAAGGATAAAGTTTATGAGAGGGGTTCCGGTAACATTCGCACGCATGATCAACGAGGATTCTTCAAGCCGGGCGGACCCAAAGCATAAGTCCAAATCAAAAAATTACTCATAATCCAACCACGAGCAAAACTCAACCCGCTGGATCACGGGCAAGGAAAATGGGAAGCGACAAAGAAAAACCTAACACTATGCTGCCATCACAAACCTTCATAGTTTCGCCATGTGGTGTTTATTTCATTTGTCGATCATCATCCCAACAAAACATCCGCCTTCAAAGAGGCGATCAATGAGGCGTGACGTGTACAGGCCCCGTTAAAGGTTATAAATATTGTCGTCAAATGAATCTGAATGGTCAATCAGATATACCACCTACAATAAGAGAGGATCGATCCTCACCACCCACCATCACCAGACTATGCATCAAGTAGCAGGTGTGTAAAGGAGCTGGGGAGGAAGAGGAACAATGTCCCTGGTTTCACCTCCGACTTTTGCTGTGGGTTATCAAGGCCTAAGGAACAAAAAGCAAAGGGCTGAGCAGAGGTAGAAAGAGAGCCCGCCGAGGAGCATGAAGCAAGAATGGGAAGCAATCCTGTAAGACATTCTCCAAAAGAGAAAGGTGGAGATACCATCCCAATGATCCATCAGCCACCCTATCCACATGCTGAAGGTGAAGCTCAATAAAGAATGAAGTGAGTGCAGATAATGAATGCCCAACCATGAAGAAAGAGTATGGGAAGAGAGGGAAAAATGGGAAAATGGCAGCAAATAGGGAGTAAAATCTCAAGAACATGAATTTAATGAAGGAAATGATGTAACAAAATAAAGCAAAGAGGAAGAACAAAGTAAGAACAAAAAGAAGTAGAATATGGTGAACAGAAAAATGTGAAGCAAGCTAGAATGGCTTAATAAATCAATTCAAAAGATGCAACTACTTCACTTACATAAGAAAGAGGGGCAAGAGATGAAGGGAAATATGCTTGAAAACAGGAGGCCTTCAAATATCTGCATCAAGAGCAAGCCTAAAGAGTTTATGGTCATTTAAGGAAAAAGAGATAAATATCTTGAAGACAATGACGCCACAGAAAGAAGATGTCCGCCGGAGAGCTTTTAGACTGACTCAACTGTAACTTGTCAAAACTATCGAGTGTATCACGTATTGAAAAGACGCTAATCAGGTGGGTTAAAACAAGACACTCGATAACTCCAGAGAATTGACAATGATATATATTTAACAGAAGGGACATACTTCTGGCCGAGGAGAAAAAGATCAGAGATGACCTTTCCCAAAATTTGATCCTTGTCTGCCTAACTTTCGATGTAGATCCCAAACATCACACCTCCTGCTGGCCATAAAGAAGAAAATAACCAGTCTCTTGTAATCTCCTTAATTGTCATCTTTACCTTTAACATTAATAAATTACTCTTTGACCCAATGAAAGTGTTTGTGTGTTGCATGAATGATAGAAGAATTGCTTATAATTTACTTCTGAAATGGAATAAGGCCTTAGTGTGAATACCGTTGTTAAATGAATTGTTAATGGACCTAAGGTAATGTTTTATATCTCATGAACGGATGGCGGAATTGTGTTAATTAGGTCATCTATTATTTGTCTCAGTAAGAAATGATCTATATCTTCGAAAGCTTTATTTGTGATAATGGACACAATTACCATCGATGAAACTTTACCAAACATCAGAAGAGTAGGCGTTATAATACAACTAGAACCCGATTAAGAGTTGCGCTTTTGAGCTTTGAACGGTTTAAACTTGCATTGTGGAAAATACAATGCATTGAAAGAGCGTAAATAAATGATTGAATTTTGAGTGTAAACAACTAAGTCCACACAAATCTTGAAAGACTATGCACAAGGTCTCGAAACTTTACTTTAAGAGAATTAGGGGATATCTTCTGAATAATCTAAAATTCAAAGCATATGGTTCTAGAACTTGTTAGATTATTGGTTGAATAAATCCTAGTGTAAACAACTAACAAGAAATGATAGAGGCCATCCTCGAAGTTCGAACCTCAAGCTGCTACCATTATTAAGTATATGCAAAAGACACTGGGCCTATGATCGAGCTTTTGAAGCCTTCTAATTCTTCAAATAGCGAATGAAGACCTAATTCTCTTAGAATTAATACCATAAAGAACCCCAAAAAATTACCTTGCTGTGAAAGGCTTTATATGCAGAGTTGAACAAGTTTAGGAATATATTTTTAGATTACAAGGATGTATTATGAAAATAAATCAAGAAGAGAGTAAGTAAAGGAAAAGAAATTGAAGGAAACCAGTTTTGTCTGCAGGTCACCCTGAATACCATGCCTAGGGTGTTTAAACACTAGTACCTCTCATGCTCACCGGTATCGAGTTACTACAAATGAAGTTCTCTTAAGAGTGATAGAAAGCCTAATAAGACAAAAACATTGAAACATTCAATTCTTTTGAATTGAGTCTCCAAAGAAAAGGAACCGAGCTGATGTTGGTTGTGGGAGTTTACAAGAAGAAGAAAGAAAAGGATGAAAGATGAAGGCCATTATACAAAAGAAAAAGAATGAATCTGTAATTTGTGATCCCTGAATTTTATTTATTCACCTAATTACCTGCTTTACCATTATAAGCCCGAAAGACTCCTTTGATCCTTTGAAGGTTGAGTTTGTTTGCCATTAGTGAGCAATACCATTAATATGAAAACAAGCCTATGAGACTTAAATTAGTTTCAAGGAGAATTCCAAGATTAACTAACTTCACAAAAGATGAATGGAAGAAAGACTTAAGCACACATCATTAACAAGATTTCATTGATCAGGTTTATAAGAAAATTTCATCAAATTTATTTGTGATGGAGGTTGAGCAACATTTCTTTTTCAATTGATGATTGAATTTGAGATAATAAGTGCAAGTCCTTCTTTGCTCAGTCAAATGGTAAATAAGAACGATCGTGGGTTTAAATCGTGAAATGTCCTAAAAATAAAGTTTCAATTTGTTTGAGAACAACAATTTATCTTTCTTTGTTTGGGATGGGCAAAATTTTGCCAAATTTGAGGGAACTTGATGAGTCAAAACCCACTGGATGTTTAATCCATTTTCATTTTAAATGACAGAACCGACATTAAAGTGTAATACAGATATTTTAATAAATATACTTCTGCGTGTGAGAACACAGCATAATCAAAATCCCCAAAGAAGAACCTTCAAGAAACTAAACGACAGCGTAATCAAGTCGCAATCGGTAGAAGTGAAGTTTCCAACGCGAACTGGTCGGGCTCAGTTATTTCCGTGTCACGCCACCACCAAGACGAGCGCCCGGAGAGGCAAACGAAGGATGCACTCGCCAAAGTCAGCGCGTAAAAGCAGGCTGCCACCGCAAACTCAAATCACCTGCTGGCGACGCCATGGGCAAAGAGCTGGTCGATACTGCATGGAAGAATTTATGGAAGAACTGAGGTCGAAGCACCACTGAGTCGGCCACTTCAAATGAAGATGATGTGTCGTGAACAAGAATCTCTGGAGAGGGTCGACACACATCAGTTGAAGAAGCCAGGAGGCAGGGTTCTTGCGCGTGAAAAATTGAAGGTAAACTAGTTCTTAATTGAAAGACTCATCCTAAGTCGCGACGCGGCATTTTGAGGGGTCACGATAGATGAAACAAAGACAGGTCTCTTTATTGAGGGTTTTAGAAATGGCACCAACCACCCAGCTCCGCCTCGCCCCCCGCACAATGCAGAATACATTTGACTAACCGGGACAAAAACCTACCAGAAAAAAAAAAAAAAAGAGTGTTCATGGGTCGCGATGACCATTTTGGTGGTCGCGACCGAATAGAGATTGAGAGAGGGAAATGGTTGCAAACGAAAAGGCAATAGGGCTGTAACTTTAAGGAAGGTAAGGAGACACTGAGGTCGCGACCTAGTTTTCCTACAATTAAAATTCGATACTGATGAAGATAGAAGGTTGCCATGAGATAATCGGTCACGCAAGTACATGAATCGAGACAAAGACAAAAGTATTCGGCGAAGGTAACAAAAGAGGTCGCCATCGCTTTTGAGGTCATAATTGAAAAGCGATGATAAGAGAAATTATTGTCAACTTATTGACATCGTGGATAAGCAAATATGTGTTGAGGACAGAAGTCAAACAAAGAAGTCGCAGTTTTAAAAAGCAGTCATGACCTAGAATCAAGACGTTACGGCTACGTATTATGGTCGCTGACTTGAACAGAGGTCAATGCAAAATGTAGTGTAAGGTAAAAAGAGCGCTGTCGACCCATTTGAGGTCAGTGACTTGAAAACAGAAACTGAGCTTGGAATCGTGCCCACCTCAGACAGCGAGAAGAGCCCTTTATAAGTTTTAGTAAAGTGTACTTCCTCGTCGATAATGGGAAATCGGGAAGAGGAGAAGGACCATTGTATATTTTTAGAATAGATTTTTTTTCTTTTCTCCTGGAATCAACCAAAGATCCGTAGAAACGATGAAGCTAGATTTAAATTTCTCGATTTTCTCTACAATTACCTAGCTTCGAATTAATGAGTCTCACAAACTTCGAATTTTTCGCTTTATTACGTTCATCAGGTATTTTGATCAATGATCCTGTCACTGTAATGCAGATTTAGAAATACAATTTCACTAGGATTGACTACCGTTAGTTACTTTTTCTCGCATCAGCGAGAGAAATATTTAATGAAATTCATTTAATTGATGTTGTTCTAATAGATCGGCCCCAATGGGTAAAGGCATGATACCATTTCTCAAGATCGTTTCTACTCCTCGATTTTGTGATACTCTCTCGTGACACTGCATGGATTCCCTAGAGTTCGAAACATTCCACTTGTGGGTATGATAGATCACCATTGATGAACTACTAAGCCTCGATTGTTCACCTCGGCTAAACCCCCTTCTGCCCGGCACCGATGGTTGGAGGGCAACATTTATCAATAACAATCGTAGACTTCACCTTAATTCGAAAGTTCAATTCTCGTGTTAGGAAGAAAGCTAATCGGCGGAAGGGAATAGTCCATTAGATTTAAAGGATGAGTCATCAATTGAGCTAGACTTTTGTAGTGACCTTACAAAGGGAAGCAAGAATTACAGCCTCAAGAAACGGTAAAGTATCAGGAAAGAAAAATACCCGATCTTCGGTAAGAAGGTAAAATGATGTTAGTCGTTAGATCCTTTTCGAAAAGAAGGGTTTCAATTAGTGAATATGGAAACTAACCCGATTGTAGCATCTGACAAACCATATCCAAAGAATGTAATAGAGCAATGAATATTAATGCAGAATTGGTCGCTTTCACAATACTGATAGTTGTTCATTTCTCAAAGATAAATCTGTCAAACGTGACTGATTTTTATTTTTAGTTGCAAATATCGGATTTCCTTTTTACATCTCTATGCCTTTCTAGGACTATCTCAAGATTAAACATTCACTATCCACTTTGAGTTCAAATAGTGTGGACCTGGCGGTTGGGGTAGTTGATTTTAAATTCTTGTCAATCTCATGAATGATATCTCGGACTTACATCCATTTTACCATTTGTATGATCTCGTAGAATTTGCGCACTTAGATTAAACCATTTTCAAATTAATAATATAAAGTAATTTTATCATGAGACCAAGTAATTCCAAGTAGACAAAGATGCAAAGAGAATTGTAAGGTTTCTCAGAATCATGTTAATTTGAAGGTCAGAGTCTATATAAACACAAACAAACATAAACAAATTATTTGAATATGACATGTAAAGATATGATATGATTCGAGAATATTAGCACCGCTTATGTGATGATACAAGTTTTGTAACATGAGATTACAATGATCCGGCGATATATGAAATGGCAGCAATTCAAAATGACTAAAGTTAATGGCATAATACAAAGATATGAAAAGTGCCAAGATTTAGTAAATATATGAACATGACAAAGATATGAAAGGCTATTGTAGATGAATACGATATGGAAAGCACAAAGACACGAAAAGTAAAGGAACAAGCATGTGATAACATGAGCAGAAAGTAATGTGAAAAGTATAATTAGAAACAAAGATATGAAAATAGTACATGAACAATACATGAAAACAAGATATGAAACATGGACATGAGCACACATGAGTTACGCATACGAACAAAGATATTATTGTTAAGACATGAAAATGCATACCCATGACAGCAGGCAGATACAAAGATATGAAAATAGAACATAACAAATGGGTATGGGGTATATAACCAGAGCAATATATGTATAATGGTTTATGACATACTTAATAGGATATGTAATATGAACCATTAGAAAGATAATAGATCTAAAATTAGATAAGTTACTAGAATAAGAAATAAAATGATATGAAAGGTTATATGTCGGTCATCACATGATATAAGTGTATGTTATATGAAATGATAAGATAAGTGTATTGCCAGACGACGGTTAGTTATCGGGTCGCCCAGATATGTTTCCCAATTGCCGCAGTTTTAGCACGTTTTTAATCCATGTAGGCACAAAAGCGGTAATATCGGGCGACATGACAGACATCCCATCAGCAAGAGCAGCGCCGTAGATAGGTGCCTTTCATCACATTACTTCCGTAATCTCTATATTTCAGAATAGGTATGTTTTTGTATATTGAGAAGAATGGACTCAGAGAATACATCACTAATTACTTATGTACTTATAATGTAAATGTAAATGTTTTTTTTTATTTGTAAAAAAGGCAGTGTATAAAAAAGTAAAGATGTCCCCAGTTTTAATTATTATGTCAGACACCTAACAATACGCATGGGCATGATGTGATAATCTTATATCAATATAAATTTCTTTTTGATAATCCAAGAATACCGAGAGGATATCGCTATCTTTAATCCTCAACATAAAGTAGAAGGCCACTCAAGATTCAACATATCTTAAAATTTTATTTCCATGATAGAAATCTCTTCTGCTCGCGGCAATAAGTTTCCATATCACGGTGGCAAAGGGGGCCATAACAACATACAAAACCTGTGAAGATAGCTACCTTACCGAACTCAGTGGGTATACACATTCATCCACCATATTTATTCAAACCAAAACGAGACTATCTTGATGGAACTCTGTAAAAACCATTGATGTGAAGCTCAGTTAAGTCCATGTGATGATTCTTTAGTCTGCGAAACCATTTTCGATTCCTGATTAATAAAGTTTTCTCAAGGCACCATATAAATTGTTTCAAGACGCATTGAGAAACGATGTCTTTACATCCATCTGATGTAAATCAAGATCAAAATACGAAACAAGTGCCAGTTTGATACCAAAAGAGTCTTTTGCCAGAAACTAGAGAGAAAGTCTCTAAACTAAATGACTTTTTGAAAAGCCTTTAGTTAAACAAGAAGTGCCTTATATCTCTCCACATCACCCTTTTGAACTCTCTTGTTTTAAATATCCATTTGCAACCAAATGGGTTTACACTTTCAAGTAATGTTATCAATAAACATCATTACCTGGTATGAACTCAGATCTCATTCGGCATCCAATTGGGAATCGAGCTTGTGGCACTTGATGAACGACGACTATCTTCCATCATACTGATCATCCTTTGGCTGCCTTGGAGAAAAACACATAATCATCTAAAAGAATCTTTCTCCCTCTCTCTTTGTGGTTCCTTAAAGGGCACGGTTCTTGAGGTTGTTGAGTTTGTTCCTCTAAGAGAACGAGCATCCTCATTTTGAATAGGGATTTGTCTATTCTGTATGGGAATCAAATTCAACATTGTTTTAGTTTGATTTGTTTCGATCAATGATAGGTCAGAACTTTGCACACAGTCAAAAGAGTAATAGAATATAAAAGATTCATCTTCTTCTCAAAGATAATGTCTCTAACCTTTATTTCTCCCCCAAACCTAACATCCTCAAAAATAAATAAATTCCCGCCTTAAAAGTAGTTTTGATTGTGGATCATAAAATTTGTAACCCCGGACCTTCTTCTCTAAAGTATCTTATAAAATAGGCAAATAAAAGTTATGGGAGTCCAAATTATCTTCATTTGGCCTATAAGGCCTTGCCTCAACTGGACATCCCCAAATTTGTAAATGCTTTAAACTAGGTTTTCGGCCTGTCCAAATATCATAAGGGGTCTTTATTGCCACTTTGGTAGGTACCCTGTTAAGAATATAAGCTGATGTCTTTAATAAGCTTCTGAGAGATTTCGGGTATAGATTGACTAACTTGCTACTCCTGCCTATGTCCTAAGAGTTGCTTCGTTTTAGATACCCAGTCTATGCTAGTGATTCCCTGTATAAGATGATACTATGGGATGCCTGCCTCTGGGTATTTAGCAAATGGACTGGACGTTGTTCACCAGGATTTGGCTGTATTTGGCATAGTATTCACCACCACGACGATTCGACGACTTTAATTCTTTGCTGAGCTGGATTCCTCAACCTTAACTTTAAAGCCTGAACATGTCCTATAATGATTGAGACTTCTCTTTAATGAGGTATATATCCATATCTAGAATAATCGTCATGAATGAAAATAAAATATGCTTAATTATCCAAGAGGCCTTAGGAATGGGTTCACAAATATCAAGATGAATAAGTTCTACACTCTCCTGAAGCCCCATTGGTTCCTAACCTTCGTTTTGTCTATTTCCTTTAATGAATTTCAACAGCCAGATCATGGAAGCTGAAACCCATGAACTCAGCAAGAATCCCACAGATGACAAAGCCTCTCAATTCTATTTTTAGTGACATGACCTTAAATCTTTTATGCCATAAAGCTATGTAAATCCTCGCCATCAATTTTCTTTGTGTTCATGAAGAAAACATGCAATGTTTCATAATATGAAGCAATTATACCAAGCAAATAAAGATTGCCAAATCCAGATAAAGAACCAGTACCAACAATAGTTGAATTCAAAAAAAGACTAAACTGACTATTTCCGAAAGAATAAGTATAACCCAATTTGTCCAAAACAGAAATAGAAACTAAATTCCGTCTAAATGATGGTACAACAAAAATCTTTTTTAAATTAAAATAAATTCCAGTCTTGTTAACAATCTGTGCCCAAGAGTCTCAACTTCCACCCATTTTCCATCACCCATAGATGAATCTTTCAACTAATATACCTATTTGTTGAGTAAACCTTGTATAGAATATCATATGTGAAAGAGGCAAAGACTAGAATTTAGCCACCACATTTCTAGGTAATAAAGTTAAATTAACCTTCAATAAACTAAAGCAAGAAGTGTAATTCTTCTTTACATCTAGCCGGAGATTTATGACAACCCTTTCATATGTCCGATGTCTTACAAAAGTAACAAATCTTGATCTGTGTCTAATGCCGTTTTCGAGATAGGCACTTTACAACCCTTATCTTTTTAATCTTCTTATTTCTTTATCCTTAGAGGTGCCTTTCCAAATATGAGTACTTCACTTTTCTTCTTGCACACAAATGAAATGAGTTCTATTGAGAGTCCATTTCTCCTTTGGCAATTATAATCGACTTAAATCAATCGAATTGTGTAGGAAGGATAACAAAACTAAATGTACTAGTAAACGTGATAACCTTAACTTTTATGCCTTAGCTTTGAAGCAATGTTAGACACCCCATGATGTACTCCCTTAATTTTCAAGACCTTTGTACTATTGAAACCAAAGCTCCTAAAAAGAGGATTGTTTAAAATTTTTATCGCTTTTTACAAACGCTTTCAATATCATCAAGAATTCTTCATGGTAAACTTCCTGACATTTGCGGCCTCAGCGTTTCGAATGCCGTGTTTATGGTCATGACTCATGCATTGAAATCGATCCCACCTTTCAAATCTCTTTAGTCAAGAGAGCTGTCCGCTAGGACTCCCCCACCTCTGGGTCCGGCTGACAACCCACAACCCGCGTGAAACATCATGGTGGTGTTCTTACAATTCGATGTCCATGCTGGTCAATCCCATCTGGCTGTGGATTCATTTCTTACATTTTTCTTGCAAACATACAAGTTCCCATATTATTATACAAGAGCTCGATATACAACTTCTTTTACAAAACCAAAATATATCAAAATGTGATCGGTCTTTAATATATTTTATAAACATAGAAGTTCAAGGCCATTAACCTGGTTTCTTCAATATCACTCATTTGAAGTTGAGCTTCACCCTCTCGTGTACCTTAAAAGGGTGATCCTGAATGCTGGTATAAAGCTTCTCAGATATATTCCCATAAGGCTACCCCACCTAAGTGCACATGCAATGAAGCAAGCTTACATAATCACACAATCCGAATGCCTACATGTCATAATAAGATGAACCACTCATTACCCAATCCTTAGTCCTCACCATTCTCTCTCACATGATATGCTAAGGTGAGTAAAACCATCATGGGCGTTCGCCCATGACCTTTTCCAAAACAAAATATTTTTATTTTTTGCCTTTATCGACAGTCGGAAGATATAACGTGCTGGCTTTCGACAAGATTTCGGTCACCTTCTAGGAAAGCAACGGATATAATCTCCCGATACGCATTTCTGGTCAGCTTCAAGAAGTACTGGATAATCTCGATAATGATTGTCAATCTCCATACTGTGGATAGTTCCCAAAATTATTTTCATTCTCGATACCATCGAACCCCAAACACAAAGTATTGATCATTTCCATGCACTTATAACGCATGTCATGCAATACCTGGCATAAAATGCAATGCAAGTGCTTTCAGTTTCACGTCATTTCATGCTACATGTACGCCATTTTTATATGCAACATATAACTCACATATTATATGTCATAAGTCATGGATAAATTATGTTTAGTCATGTATATAATTATTTTCATTTTTATCCCAATATATCATAATTTCTCACACATAAACATTATTCAATTTACAAGAATAAATACACATTAGCTTCATTCTCGACCAGAATCCAAACTATTACTCGCTCTTAAAAAATCGCGACTTAGTCCAAAAATTCAACATTTGTAAATATCATAATAAAAATTTAAATAAGAATTTCCCGCCAGCCATACGCATTCTGAAAAGTATTTATACAACCCGATTTAAAATAGAAGTTCGGAAAATTAGAATCCACCATTCCTCGTACCGTCTGGGGTGATTCGCACTAATCGTTCACTCTTCTAATTAATGAGCACTTTAAATATTAAATTCTAGACTCATCGAGCTTTTCAGAGTCCAATAGCGGTAACCAAAGCCGATGAAAGTTATATTAGTTTGAAGTCAGCGCAATGACTACAGTGGTGAAGTAAATCTGAGTTACATACCCCATTTTCCATTCTACCTAGATTCACGCTGAATGTCGTACTCGGCCTCGATGGTCCCCGTGGAACCTGATACCCCGGCCCATGACTATCCTACAACCAAAAAAACAAACTACACACGAAATACCCGCCTGGCTTTGCGAAAGGTTTGGGGGATCCTACACTACCCAGTACAGAAATGAACTGAAAGAGGAGGAAACCCACTTCTCAGAGTGCGCTGGCCTCCAAGCTCTTCTACCATTCATGTTCTCTATCATACGACACTCCTTTCATTTTCCCTTTTCCTTTCCTCTATCTTTTCTCTACTCCTCATTTTTCTTCTTTCTTCCTTCTGCTTCTTTCTATTTCCTATTCCTGTTTCTCTCCTCTCCCCTGGGCACCTCCCTTCCACTTTGCTTTTCTTTTCCCCTTTCCTCCCTTCTCTACTCTTTCTTTTCTTTCTTTTTCATTTCATCCACCTAACATCCTTTTCCTATTCAATTATCGGGATCAAGTGGTGGTGACACATGCCTCATGCGTATCACTTCAATTTCCCCCATGCATGAGCTATGATCGCACATGGCCTTCTCATGTTATACGGTACATGTGGCACACACATGTCACCATGCCATTCGTCTGTTTATTCTAAATAAGTGAAATTCTAATCTTCTCAATCTGAACACACTAATTTATAATTAGATTTCGCAAGATCTAAACTAATAGTGAGTTTTGTTTCATTATCCGAGATTCGTGAGAAGTTCCTAGTTTTGGTAAATATGTACTATAGCAACAATTCTACCGCTTGTGAAAATTTCTCAAATTTATCCGGTTTTCACATTCTCCCCTTACTCAAAAAGTATTTCGTCTTCGAAATTTATGTTACATATATCTGCCTTATGTATATATTAAATGGGCTATTTTATTTAAATGACTAACCATGTAATTTCGCCCCCAAATAGGAGTGATAACTGCACACATCGTAGTCCTCAAGTTCATACTCTCCACTCACGATGTTGCCATAACATTTCACTACCTCACGCCAAGGTCAAACCCGCTCTCACTGTCCATTAATACGATGGAATCCCTCCTTCAAGGTCCCACCAGATCAATCACACCATCAATCTACCGCGATCGTACTTTTGATTGGAGTGTAATTCGAGCATGGAGGACATGGAACACCCCATGGACACCGACAAACTAGGTGGTAATGAACCGATATGCAACTGCCTACCCTCGAAAGATCTCAGCGGTCCAATAACCTCGCGACAAATTTACTCCCGTCAAACTAATCACTCCTCTTAAGCATCACCTTCAGAGATGATTGCCACCGCTTCTCAAACTTCAGAGGTCGACGTCGCGGTAATTCATGAATTTTCCTGCCGCCTGAAGATGAAGACATCTCGTATCAAGTCCACCTTCACTGAGGTGCCTTGACGACTGGTATGGAGTTTTCTCCAAATTTCATTCAATGCATCGAGATCGACACTAGCTTCCCATGGCGCCTCATAGGTGCCATCTATATACTCGCCACCGATAACCTGTTATGCTAACTCACTAAGGAAAATGCTCATCCCACAATTCCTCGATCCAGGACGTATGCCCGCGGAAGATGTCCTTTCAAACAATCGTATGGTCCTTCCAATCGGACCATCCTTCGGCGATGAAACGAAAATTATTATCAATCGCATACCCAATGGCCTGAAGCCTTCCAAAGTGAGTCAGAACTGGATCTTCGGTCTGACACAATAAAGACTGCATCGCGTAAATGTAATATCTATCGAGATACCGCTGCAAAATTCCTCCAGGAAAGTCATCCGCACAGCTGAAAATTGTCGACGAGAGTCGGGTCCCACTATCGGCACGATCGTGTTCGTGATCGCCCACGCGGAAAGCGGAAATACAAAGTCCAAACGGATATGGTGCGCGTGTTCCTCCCACTCACTGGCTAATTTCGGTCGGTCGAGTAGTCTCAATAGTCCTAGTGCTCACCACCGCTAGCATCGCGAGACACCGACGAACGAAACCCAACGGTCTTTTCATCCCGCTTCACACATCGGGCGCATTAAAGATCATGCGGGTACATCTTCGTTGTCCCGGATGCACCTGAAACTGGGCGGCAGTGAACCCCTTGAGATCTCCTCTTCAAATCAATCAATCAGAACCCAACCCGCCCTTATGGCCCATGATTACCTTGGCGAATGTCTGTACCCTCATCATACAAAATTTAATCAGATCTTTTCCTAATGGGACACCAACTCAGAACCGCCCCTGTGGACTCAATCACTCGTCAATGTGAAGTCGAGCCACCAAACTCCCTAATGCCCCGTGAGCCTAATCACATAATTCCATGTGTTTATGCATTTATGGGCCACGGATTTTCGGGTTTACACCGCAAGATGCCGCAAGCCCTTCCAACATTTCTACCCCAACTTTCTATTCCTAACACACATGTTTTTCATTTTCAGTCGTATGACCCAATCCTGATTGGCCCATGTTACCGAAGCCCAACATCAAAACGCCAAACATAGTGTCGATCAACCATGTACCTAATCGACATACCACGAACACTGGAATACAAAGTCAGACCCTACTATGCACTAGTTAATTTAAGCATGTGATGTCCTAGTGCATAATGCAATGCAATCATGCCATTGTCATTCATTCCATGCTACATATATGATGAGTGCTATATGTGCATGCCTACCCGCGCATAATTACCTATGCATCATTTGACATTTATATCAAAAATCATACAAATTCCAAATATATCGATAACTATGCCATCATATCAATACAACGACATTACATCGCCAGTCACCATTACCCGAAAGTAAATGATATCCATCAACCCCGTCGAATCGTGACAAGACATGTCCAACTATTTTATAATGGTCGCAATGGTCTATCTGGCGCGGGCGCATCACGTCAAACCATTAGAACATACAATTTGACTCTCCACACTCACTGCTGATACTCAGCCAATTCAAGCAATGAGAGCATTTGCAATCATATACCTGTGGCAAAAAATCCTGACCACAAATCATTAAACATCCTGTTAGAAGTACCAAAATGGATCCATAACTGAGTTATAGAGGTCCACCTCAGATTCAAAAGCCTACCATCAAGTTCTATATAGATACAAGTTCCTTTGAAGGATACAGTCCAAATTCTCATTTTTTTCTGTACCGAAAATCAGCTCCTAAAAAACTGGATGTAGGTTTGGCTAAAAATAGTATGTAGCCTAAAGTCCCTGGAAACTAGACCATAACTGAAAGCTATAGAGGTCCATTTGAGGATTCAAAGCCTAACCCTGCTCTCAGATAGGAATAAATTTTTTGCTTGGAAGGATACTAGTCCAAATTCTCCATTTTTCTAACCAAAAGTGTGAGATCATGCATAGGTCAAAAAACAGTAAGTACTATTCTCATAACCCATTAATGGCTAAACAGCCCTTAGGGGAAAAACGCCAAACAAATTTCTTAAGGCATTAAAACTCAACCAAACAGCCCCTAAAATGAAAATAAACCAAAGTAGGTGAATCCCTACCTCTGAGCTGAGCAACTTCCCCCGTGGAAATCCAAAGTAGATGAATTTCCTAAACCCTAAAAGCTTTCGACTTCATGAACTCCCCAGTACAACCCTATGAAACGTGGAGTTTCATATCCAGCCACGAAATTCTCACTGTGGTACTCCGAATTTAAACCTTGGGCCCGCTGAAGACAACTACCGACCTCAGAGGATCGATGCAGAGAAAGTAGAGCCCTTTTTCCTCTCTCTCCTCTCCCTCTCATCTTCCATTTTTCTTTTTTTCCTCTTTCTTTTGTTTTTAACTTAATCAAGATAAGTGGTGGGCCCCATGGCTTATGTGTCACATGACCGCCGAAGGGGACTACACCCAACTTGTTACTCCCAACACATAATATTTTCATTTCAAAACCGTATGACTTAATTCGACGTCATTCATGTTAATTGCGCCCACCATCACCACAATGAGTGTCGATCGAACCATGCACCTGTTCTGACATACCACTGAATACTAAACATGTGGTCGATCTCTCACTATGCACTCACACCCATGTCATGTAGATGTCCAGTGAATGCAAATTTTCTAACTCATGCTGATTGTTCATTCATACCATGTGCCATGCATAAGGATGAGTGCTATATGTGCATGCCTACTCATGCATAATTACTCATGCACTAGGCCTGACATTTATATCAAAATCATACAAATTCCAAATATATCGGGAGATCTATGCCATCATATCAATACACGGCATTGACATCATAAGTCACTATTATCTGAAAGAAGTGACATCCATCAACCTCAGCCTAATCATGACAAGACAAGATTCCACAACTAGCCTATAATAAGCCATGTAATGCATTTATTCATACCAGCACACCACGCCAAACCATTAGAACACACAATTTGACTTCCATTAATAATTTTAATTCAAGTATATCACTCAATTCAAGAATGATATACTACAATCATATAATCGATTTCAGGAAAAATCTGGACACAAATCATTAAACATCCTGTCGTGAAGCAATTCCAAAATGCACCATGAATCTGAGTTATAGAGGTTCAATTTAAGATTCAAAAGCCTAAACATCAAGTTCTCATGATAGAGATACAGGTTCTTGAAGGATGTTAGTCCAAATTTTCACTTTTTCCATCTGAAAATTAGTCCAAAACCTGACAGTAGGCTTTTTCAATAAAATAAGCACTGGGTCTTGAACACTATAACTTAATAAGTCAGAGTCCATTTTGGGCATCCAAAAGCGCCCAACCCCAAGCCTTTCAGATATGAATGAACTCCACTTGAAGACATGAAATCTCAAGTCCTTTCTCCATTTTCCATTCAAAAATCAACCTTAAAGTGAGATATCATATAGGTCAAACAGGTACTATTCTATAACCTATTAATTTGCCAAACAAAATTTCCTTAGGGAAAAATCTGGCCAAATGAAATTTCTAGGCATTAAAACTCAACCAACAGCTCTGAGCAGAATGGAAAATAAAACCAAAGTGGAAGAATCTTACCTCGGGAGCGTGAGCACCCCCGAGAAATCCACTGACACTTCCCAAACCCAAAGCTCGACTTCATGAACCCCGCGAAACCCTGGCGAAACGTGGAGTTTCCCAGATCCACGAGTCTCACCGGTACTTTAATTTTTAAACCTCGGCCCATCTGGAAGATGAACTGATCTCATCTCTCCAGAGATCAGGGAGCAGAGAAAGTAGAGCCTTTTTCCCTCTCTCTCCTCCTCCTTCTCCCTCCACTTTTCTCTTTTTTTTTCCTCTTTCTTTTCTTTTGTTTTCTTTAACTAACTAAAGCTAAGTGTGTGGCCCTATGCACCAGCGGGGTCACATGATCCTCGGCCTGGATCAGCCTCACCCCAAAACAATTTATTTCTCCTGCTCAAGTCCAATTTATTTTAAATGAACTTAACTGAGTTATTTCCAACTCCCGAGATTCAGTGAAAATCTTGCCCCGTCACTGAATAACTATCCAAATCAAAGAAATCAATAAAATCCACCGCCTGTGACTAATAAATTCTGATTTAATTCACCTGAAATCAAGCTGTTTTCGAGATCTGTATACTTTATAGGCTTCTTAAACTATTCTAAAATTTTTATTATTTTTTCCTATCTTTTAGAAAATTAAATTTTTTTTTCTCGGAAGCTTTACACTCTTCTCTCTTAAAAGAATTTTCGTCTAAATTACCATTACTCAAAGACGCATATCACATGCATATGCATCGCACACAATCACATGATACGAACTAGTCATTTAATCAACAAATGACTAAATCGGTGATACTTTCATCTCAAACAAGAAATAGAAGGTACGATCATGTCCTAGCTCTATATGTTTACTTAATCATCTGCGGTCGCTTACAACACCTTCACTAGCCCCATGGGCCTCGTCAAAGAAAACCGTGATCCCGACTATCCATGATACGATCGGTCCTTCTCAAGTCCCATCTCAGATTAACAATAAGCTCACCCCAATCCACTACATGGGCTCGATCTAGAGGCTTTCTTTTATGGAGGTCAGTGAATACCCCATGGATAATTTAATAAATCGATGTATAATGCTAACCGATATGCGGTAACGATGCTTCCACCTTCTCATGGACTTGGCGGCCCGATATATCTTTAATGCTTTTCCTTACTTCATCTAATCAACCAACTTATCTTCGAATCACCTTCAAGAAGACGTGGATTCTGCAATTTCCAAACTCTAGGTCACCGCCGTCATACGTAGCTCTTCCGCCACTGGGCCATGAGGAAGACACTTCCAGACAACGACCTCTCCGGTGAGGTGTCTCTAACCAAATTCGAACCTGTGATGGATCTCTCACCCACTTCCGTCCAACAAATCAAAGATCATGGCCTCCCATAAAAAGCCTCATAGGGTGCCATTTGTACGCTCATCTGATAACCGTTGTTGTAAGTGAACTCTACCAAGGGCAAATGCTCCTCCTAGCTACCTCAAGATCCACATGCCGCAAAGATGTCCTATAAATCAGATAGTCCTCTCCGAACATCCGACATGTGGATGAAATGTCACCACTGTCAACTATGTTCCCATGGATCTGGAAACTCTTCCAAAAGTGGAGTCAAACCTAGGATCTCTGCCGATACGATAGACCGGCACTTCATGTAACCGGACAATTCGAATGTATACCCTTCAAATTTCCAACAAGGTCATCCATAGCGACCGTAATGTGGTCACTTTAGCAGCCATCAATTAGTCACCCACACCGCAGACGTTTCCGCAATGCTCGGTGGTGCCGAAATACAAAATCCATCGTGATATGTTCCCACTTCCACCGCTACCCCCAATGTATCGAGTAGCCTCGCTGGCCTTCAGTGTCACCACCGTCGACACGGAGACATCGGCTTTAAACCAAGTCCTCAACGTGGTTCTTCATCCCGCTTCAGCAATACCGGGCAAATGAGATCATGGTGGTACATCTTTGTGCTACACTGATGCATCGAATCAGAGAATGGTCCCAAGGACTTCTCTCTCATATATTTCTGAACCGTGGGAATCACAATCCGCCCCCATCGGCGATCATCTATGTGAATGGCCCAACCTCGCCACCCGCGCAGATCGACTATACCCTTATTCCGGGCGATATCGGCCCGCCCCGCTCGAATCAATCACTTGACGCAGGGAAGGCGGCCAGCCGCTAACCTCAAGAAACCATGAGCTCGACCGTGATCAGAGCTAAACCGCCCTGGCAACCTCGGCATTCGCGCCACTCTCGGAAGCACTTTAGCGTACCCGCGCGTGACTTCGGATCGGTGTCAAGTCATCACATTTATTTACGTGATGGTAATGCAAAGTAAAGTCATAATCCTCCAACATCGGTATCCATTTGCTTTGGCTCATGTCGAGGTCTCACGTGTAAAGACATACTCTTCAAACTTTGGTGGGTCCTGAGAATACCTCTAATCTGTCACCATATGTATAGTGGCGCAAATCTTCTCAAGGAAAAGAGATCATGGCTGGAACTCGCCAGGGTGGGTACTTCGCCGCGGTCTCTAATCGGCTAAGAACCATAAGCTATAACCTCTTAGGATCAGATCAAACACACTTTAGCCGCCTTCGAGGCACTCACAATCCACTATGTACTCCGTCCCTTTCCTCGGATCTGCAGAATAGGATTAAAATGAGCCCTTTAATCTGGCGGAATGCCTGATTCGCACGTCATTCCACTTGTATCGACCTTTCTTAGTAAAATGAACCGAGCTACTCAAGGTGAAGTGCCTTACCTAATGAAATCTTCAGTTCAACAACCCCTGTATTCGACCTCGAGTTCCTGCCAACTCAGAACTCGGTGCCATTTTATGGAGTCGAGAATTGCGACGATCGCGTAAATTAATGTAGAAGTCTGCACCTCACGGAGGTAACCCGTGATCTCATCCGAAACATCCTCATACTCATAAACCACCCGAGGTAGACTTCCATTCCTTATCTCACCTCATTCCCTGCAGGGGCGCTCATCGACCAACCATTCACCGCCACATTCAGAATCGTGACACGCCCAGGGTAAGCGCATCGCGCTCGCCCCCGATTACAACACATTTGAACCGCCGGCGCGCAGTGAACTCCTTATTATTATAGAACAATGACTTAATTGGGTTATGTCACGAACCAAACATCCCTGGTTACGAGTTACTCAAAACCAGCGCGTCCAGCGACCCTTAGGTCCACCATGAGTAGAATCCCTGGGCATCTCAACCTATGGGCCCCATATATCAAACCAACACTCACCCTAGTTCCTAGGGGAGAACTTACATACAACAACTTTTTCCAATGTCTCAACCTCTAAGCCCAACTCTTTCACACATGATGCAACAACAATGAATATGATGCACTGAATTACAACACTTCACAACAAGTGCAGAGAAACGCACTCGTATATCATACCGATTTGTAAGTCAAATTATGGTATCAACGTAGGATGATGCCCCTAGGTCTCTCACACCGCCTTGGAAGTCCTAGCTCGACTTCGATCTGCGTTCGGGATCGGGACATCTTCAGTTCCTTTAGCCCAGTGCCAGGGGATAAGGAGGAACAATTACGTTGGTGCGTGGTTCGATCGACGCCGAGACTATGGTGTCTCGTAACCCTTTGATCCCCGTTCGAGGGCAATCCCTTCTCCATTAAACTGAAAACTATAGTATAAAAAATATTTATTATGTGTTCATTTAAACGCCAAATGAAACTAAGATACATTAAAATAAAATATGAGCAACACAAAATAAATTCACAAAGAAATATACTTAATTAACTGTATTTGTTATAATTAAACTCTTAAAACCAAGATCTTCAAAATAGAGTCAAATGGAGTTGATGTGCAGCGGATGAGTTTGTACGAAATTGGTAAGGATTTAGGGTATTTATAGAATTTTTGGAGTCAAAATAGCTATTAGATTGTCAAAACCAGATTTCTATTTCTGAACCGCTGATTTGATTTTGGTTCAAACTCCCAATCGATCATCATATATCCGCGACGCCACGCCCGATTCCCCGACCGACCGACATGATCCGAACCTAGTTCACACGAGACTGAGTATAAACTGGGACTCTTACTGGTTTCTTTTATTTCTTTATTTTTTTATGCAATACAGACATAAAGAATCACTAACGGAGCGGTGTCCAACACATTCCGTACATATACCGAGTCCATTCACATACGTAAATCTACTTATACATTTACAAATCAGAAAGGGACATACCGTGATGAACCCTACTAATGGTGGTCGCCCAAACAGATGCAGATCGACGCCCCTCCCACCTACATGGATTAAAACCCGTGCTGTTTTTACGCTTAGTGGGAAACATATGACTTATACAAAAACACATGCAATTTATATCAATCATAATAAACATAAACATTAACATATATCAAAATCTGGAATCTATATAACACATTTACATACATAATTATCCTTGTAATAAATCCTATGCTTTTCGCATATCTCAGATACCAGATCGAACTTATACTTATAACAAAACCTATACTTACTTTATTTCCAGACTGATGACAAATACTTATTCTTATTCCACCTCAGAGGAGCTACATACTTATGCTTGTATCGACGTATACTTATTCGTGGACTCCCAAAGACATATATATCTGACTTATATCAATACTTGTCTCGCATTTATAATTATTCAGATCTCCCGTGCTAGACATATACTTGAACTTTTGTCGACGATACTTATCTCACATACCTCAGACTTATATCTCTCAAATTCCCAGAAGTCTGCGTAACTGCTTATACAGAGGTACCTTTTAGGTACAACAAAGTTTATACTTATACTGAGCTTACACTTGCTCAGAGGTACCTGAGTAAATTAGCAGAGATAAGGATTTTAACGTATACTGTATTATGAATTGACTTTTGCATGGCTTAAGTACCTTTAAGTACTACAAACTTATATCGGTACTGGGATTTTATACTTGTACTACAAGCATATCCCTATCTTAATACGTAACTTATACTGTATTACTTAACTTGTTTTTGGTTTGATTCATACTTGGTATTACGTAACTTCATACATGTATTTTTATCTTATACTTCAGTTCCATGTAACTATATACATGTGCTTCAGATTTTATACTGTCTTAAGGTGTTATTAAGGCGCATTTCATCTTATACTTGTTCTTACGGATCTTACTCAGAAAGTGGCGTAACTTATTCTGTCTTACGGATCTTATTCTTGCGTTAGATATCTTATAGTACTATAAGTCGAATGCATCGTAATCATATCACCTACAAGGTCGATCGTGACTTATGCATACTTTACATTATCCGCAGGAGGGCGATCACATCAAATGACATATACTGAAGTTTAGCTGTATCTTAACATATCCCAAAACAAACAGAGCAGCTTCGCTTATATTTAATCATCTTTAGACTTATACAACTGCTATGCTTATAACAGCTTTATGTTTATCTGGACTCTGTATAGAGTTTAAGAGCTTATTCTATACAAAGTAATCTCGTAGGTACTACGCCGTATTCATTAATGGCAAAACCCGTAGGTACCACTCGGACTTATACTGAATATGTGATTTTATAATTTGTTTTATCGATACTGAAAAGTACCCTAAGAGGTACTACGTAGATTTTATTTGCATGCGCACCCAGAGGTACTACATAATAGATCCAGCTAACTGAGGGCAAGATCCGTAACTTTACCATATTCATTTCTTTACTTTATTTTTATTCGTGAGGTCTTATCATATAAATCAAGAACTACCACCAATCATAAGAATGAGGTGGACGCAAAGATAAGAAAAATTCATGGCCACAAGATCGAGGTACCGTGAGCAATCGGAGTATGACTCGCTCGTCTACACGCAATGCGAGAGTGCCGTGAGCACAGAGCCACAAGCACCATCGTAGACATGCCGCCACCAATGCGAGTGTCGTAGTACTGTATAGGAGGCCGGCACTACCAGATGTGGCTCGCCACGCAACAGGAGTGTCGTAGCACCAGCAGGAGTGCCAGAGCACCGCAGGAGTGCCGGCATCGATCAGATGCCAGCACCAACTAACGCCCCACCATCTATTTTCGTCCTAGGTAGTCATATTATTTATACGTCTTTCTTAACTCATAACCACCTATCTTTATCACATTCTGTTCAAGAAGCATATTGCTTTCATGGTCTATGTCATGTTCATATTTAGTTAGTTTTCATATTTCATATCATATTCATGGTTCTATGAATATTACTAATAGATATTGCATTTTCTATACTTTCCTTGTTTCATGCTTATTACATATGGCATTTCATATACTTATATAAGAGATGCTTATGTGTCTACGCACTATTCATGTATTCTGTCCCCCATGAATCTATTTTACTAGAAATTGAACATCTTGATCAGATCATCTAATCCAAAGTTATGGCATTTTTCATGCCAAACTAGTCACTTATCAGATTTTGCCACTAGGGAGCGCTTAATACCTATTTTTCGTGAGGCGAACTTCATACATAAGACCTAAGTTCTTTGTATTCATTTGAAGAGAGCGAAGGGTTCCAACTGAATCTCACCAAACTGAGTAATCGGAACTCGTTATGTCATAAACAACCTGACCACTCTATGGCTTCAAAAATCGGGAATGTGAATTCTATTTGAAGATGCCTCACTTGAGTGAATTTTTGATCGTATATAGAATCAGAATTTGAAGGTATCTATTTCTGTGATGTTTGGTTTTTTGAAGTCTATTTTAATCCAGAAGAATCATCAAATCGGATGAGAACATAAGAAGCTAAAATATGAACATCAAGGTCAAAACAGAACAGAATACCACCAGACGCAGATAAATTAATTGCACTTGTGACAAGTTCTCAAATTGGCCTTCCTAATGTGTTTTTCTTCCCCTTTTTTTCCATATATTGCTACCAAATCAATCAATACTCTTATATACACTTTTAAAACCACTAAATTATATCTTGAAAATCTCAATTTACCTAATTCATCTTCTTCATACATCTTCCAAAATCTCCAAACACTTTCTTAAAATCTCATGAATATAACCCACATATAAACCAAACATGAAGATTAGTTAGGCTTTGCTCTTGAACTCCTCTAACTCAATTGCTTTTAATTAACCCATGAATCCAACCTCAAAGGAGATCCGCTACTTATTTTAACCTAGTTTAGATTTTTCAACTCACTTCATTCAAAAACCTAGGAGTTATGACTGAATTCCTAACTAAAAACTTAGGTTTGTAACTCATAAAATTTCAACTCACAAAACCATAATATCTTTACTTTCCATGTAATATCCATACCAAAATCATAGAATCCATACCTTTTAATCTTCCCTTCTTCTCTTATTTTCCTCTTTTCTTCTTTCTTACGTTATCTCTCAAATGAGAGACCAAATGCTTTTAGTCCTGCATTTTTTTACTTAAGGCTGCCGGCCAAGACAATAAAACCCATTTTGACTTCTTTCCCATTTTTGCTATTATCTTTCTCTCTTTATTAATCTCAATATAACTTATACACATTATACTTCGTATCCCATCTTTCTCAAATCTACAATTGCATATGAAACCCACGATTTATGCTTTCTTTATGTCCTCAAGTGGTAAAATGACCACTTTACCCTTGTTCTAATATTCATTTCTTATTTCTGGTTTTATTTCCAAAATTCCATTTTAATTTTATAATATACTCCTAAACGAGTCCGAAACTACTAGGGTACATTTTGTGTTACATTTAGAAATCATCTTCCTCTTTCTTCTTCTCTTCTCTTCTTTTTCAACCGCGATCAAGTCAGATGAAATCAAACCGCGATAAAAATATAGTAGCTGGGATTGAATGAAAAGGCGTACTAACCTAATTCATTGATCAAATCAGGACAAAATTTGACGGGTTCAGATTACGTATCGATTTTTTTCGTAACCTGCAATATAATGCTTAATATATCGATTATCGGCATATCAACTGGTTTTGCTGAATTTTCTGAAAACTATGCACGTATGTCTTCGCTTGAAATATCGCGAAATATCTAACGCGATATTTACCGATTTTCATGATTTAATAATTGATCATCAAATAAGAATATTGTAACTGGGCTTCGTTTAATATCCAATATTTCAAGAATATTTTGACCAAAAAATGGAGATTTGCTTTTTATGACAACCATGGACCATTTAAGTAGTCTAAAGCATTGATCATTCACTGTAGTGTCTCACTTCGACACTTCCTTTTAAAAAAAAATATGAAACTTATTAAAGAATTAATAATTTACTCTAATTTCAACTTTGATATAATTAAATCCCTTTTGTTTAATAATTAACCCCAAATTGCAAACCACCCACCTAGAATTTCCATCCTAATATACTCCAAAATTTTCTTCACTTTTTTCAAGTTAATTTGTATGAAACATCACATTTTTAGTTTAATTATGAAATATCAAAAGCGAGTGAATATGTATTAACTTCCTTTTAGTTCAATTTTTTTCTTTTAATTAATTCCTCTTCAATAATTTAACTAAAATTTTCCATATTAACCATCCATAAAGTCTCCCAAAGATGATAAGGATATGAAAAATAATAGGTTAAACATAACCTGCTTCTGAAACAAAAGTTGGTAAAAATATTTTGAGGATTGAAGAAACCTGTGAGGTCATTTAGTCAACATTTTGGAAGAGACTTGTGAAGAAAATCCATCTGGCTTGCAAAGTATTCAAAGAACATTTTAGAATAGAGTTCCTAAATGATTTAGTCATTTTTAAAGATATTTGTAAGACTTTTTTCTAACTTTATTTACATGTTTGTTGATTGAAATGGAATGCAAAATGAGACTTTGTATTGATTCTATCAAAACTGCCCAAAAGTGGTATTTTCTAAGGGACACTCTATATATCATACCTTTTGAGGTAATTATGCCCACTAACCACCTCAGAATTATTTCCATTCAAAAGCAAAGTTACTTAATGTTTCCATGAAGATTGTGCATTTTGCAGCAGAGATCATTAATTGCAGCACTTTGGGAAGAAGTGGATCCAAAGACTGGAGGACATCTGACTCATGTTTCATGGCGATGCAGGTGAAGATGGATGCTAGGACCGTTTAGGCACTGGAAGACCGAGTGTCACAAAGAATACATGCCTAACATGTTGGCTCTACCAAGAGGATGAATTTTGCTCTCGCCTTCGCTTCCATCTACCGAGGGCCAGGTGTAGTTTTAAGGCCTTGATTCTATCCAATTTTATTCTATTTTAGACCTCAAAAGATTTGTAAACAATTTAGGAAACTATGTAACTTTACCTTTGATGGTCCCTAGGTCGATCCTCGACATGATAAGTAAAGGGAGAGATTAGATAACAAACACAAACTTTGTTTCTAGATTGATTTTCTGACGTAAAACGCGCTCTAATTCTTCGGCAGCTTCATAATTTCTTTATGTTTTGCGCTAGTTCTCCCCAGCTATGACTTCTCTACCCTTTTTAGCAAGAGGTGTCAACTTTCTTGGGATAACAGATCCAGAGCACGGTTAGGCGGCGACTGGGAGACACGCACTTCATCCCAAAGGTATATTGACCGAGTCAGAGCATCTCCCGACTAGGGTAGGGTTCATATGCCTAGAAGGCCAAACCTCATGGTCGTCATGGACTCAGCTTATTCCTTATCCAAATTCTCAACCTTTTAGACATAGGAACTTGATATGCTGCATAGACATCAAATAGTTGCATTATGACTTTCTATCCGCTGGGTCACTTCTATATCTTCCCGATCACCGGAAGGACAATTAGGAATCTAGTCGGTAAGTAATCACGTCATCTTACCATACACAAGAGAGTTAGGATTTATCTTATCTCTTTTGAAACACCTAGTCGGGTCAGGCAACCAACTATATGTCAACCCCCTCGATCACTAGGAATCCCTTTATCTTTTTATCACCCAAGATGCTGTTCTGTGAAGCACTAATCTTCAAGGCTTTTTATTGGTAATTTTCTATCTCTTCAGCAACAATTCTTTAAAAATCATATTTTAATTTTAATTAAGTTTTAGAAAACTTGCATCGCTTGTAGCCAATTACAGGAAAGAATAACGTATCCTATGGATCCCCAGCCACCACTATCGCATAATAGCTTCCACTAATACTAGAAGTTAGTAGAGATGGAAACTGCCAGAAGCCTAACCCATTTTAGCCTGTAGCCCGACGGCTACATGCTAATATGGGCTCTCCAAGCATAGATCTTGGTATATTCAAATATCAAGTTGGCTAATGCAACCCGACCCTATGCAAAGCAGTGAGTTAAAACGAAGTCAAAATGTGCCAAAATATTGTAATATTTAAAAAAGAATTTTTTAACTTAAAATGATTTATAAAATAAAATTTCATTTAAGAATAATACAGAATACAAAAGGAATCATCAAATATTCTTCCAAGTAAGCTACTGAATCATCAAAATTTCTGCAACAATCAAGGCAGATCCACTAGGATTTGTAGATTCATTCAAAGTCGGAAAAGCCCTATATCCCATCAAAAAATTTTAAAGAACATTTTATTAAATAGATCTTAAAAAATACCACACTTCTAAATAGAAAAATATGTTTGAAAAACAAAACAAAAAGTGGTTCAAAGTTTATATCTTATAATTAATCTAAAATTTATTATGAAATAGACTTAATTATTATTGAGAGAGTTGAGGTATATAAATATACCAATACAAGGGCAAAAAGGTAAAAACATAGAGACAATAAAAGGAATCCTAAATATATCACGACGCCTCAAGATGGTGGTGACAGCACCAATCTTGGTTGCGATGCTGTGGAAAGAAAGCAGGTTTGAGCGAGATTGGTGATCGCATCAAAGAAGTCGGGTCACCGCCAGAGATTATGAGAAACAGACGTGCGCAATGCATTTATCAAACTGAATAACAACAAAGTGATAAATTTAATTCCAAGGTGTTTCGCGCAGAACGAAAATAATTAGCAGAGAGATATGCACCTAAGGTTGTTCGAGAACATAGAAGTAGGATCAGATTGATAAGAAGTTCACGTGTTAACGACGCCACCATTACAATCGACGCGTGAGCAAGAATGACATATATACGCTTCTCGGTAAGGAAGATCGAAAGCAACAAAGACGCTGCTTTGCAGAACCCATGAGATTTGAATCACTGCTGAATATGAGAAAAGCACTGATAGTAATAATCATCAGGGTTGACAAATTAGTCCACATCAAGAAACCATGCAATGCCTAAGGAGGTATGTAAGAAGTGGAAGCACAAAGATCTCAAAGCATAAGATAACGTAAGGTATATTCGATACTCCCAATGGTGTTGAAAACTTGTGCACAACCAGAGAGTTTATTCACAAACAAAGGAAATATCCCAGCCGAAAGGCCTAAGATGTTAGAGGGCCACTCAATCACCCAATTGTACATGGTGGTATCGTCCAGCATCATCATTAGCAAATAAGGAAGTACCCACTTTATGTTTGGTAGACAAGTTCGCTTCAGCATGTTATGTTTGTCAAAAGACTTCAATGACATACTTTTACCGAGATAACAGAAGGCCCTATGGAAGCAGCCAAAGCTCCAACTTCTATAGAAGTAAGATAGCGCCCTCTAGATCCCGGTGGGGAGAATCAGTCAAGTTGTCAATAACAGTATTTACTGGGCTTAGGTCACTAATTCAGACAATAAGATCACTGTCATAATTTGTATAGATATGTAGTGTCAAGAATGCATGCAAAGAGAGATTAGCCCACAAGGGATGGAACAATTCTAAGAAAGAGCAAGAAAGTGTGTAGCTCCTGGTACCAAGTTTAGGGAGCTTGTTTGAACCTATAAATAGCCTTGTAAAATATTTACATGACGTGGATACTCTGTGATTGCGGCATACCACGGCCGCATCTGATATAAAATTCCTCGTGAGATGTCTGTGGAGAAAAGTGTTATTAACACTGGTTGGCTAAGGCCCCACTAGCTATGGAGCGTCAAGCGATAATGCAGGCTATGATGGATTGACCACGGACTGAAGTCTCGTGAAAAACCCACACCACCAATGGAGGTTTTAACAACAAGCTTCAGCTTATACCGAGTAATGAGCCATCGAGGATTTTGTTTGATGCGAAAAACCACTGAGCTACCCACTATGTTCCCGTTTGTGATCAGAATGAGAGACCAAGGGTCATTCCTGATGAAAGAGATCATACTGCTTTTATATGGCCTCGCCTACTTCAGACTTTATTTCAAGAGCATGATAAGGTCGAGACAGGTGAAAGGACAATGGTGAGGCCATATCTATGGTCAGGGTTCACATTTGGCACCTTTAGATCTAAGCTTGTATGGATGATGGGTGAATGGGGGATATATGGATCTGGGAGGCTTGTTAGAGATGTGGAGAGGATGTTTGGTTCCAATGTGCTAGCAGATAGGGACTACAAGAAAAGTGGGCGAGGTCTGGCATGCAAATGGGAGTGGAAGATGAAGAGTACACGGTGGAGGTCCGCGTGAGCCGGTGGTGCAAATGGGGATGCTGGGGCCCACCGATATCAAGAGGTGACGGGAGCTACTCTGGAGGCCCGTTGAGCCAAGACATAAGCCAGATGCCGGTTTACGGAGGCCTGGGCGAGGTGACGGGAAGTTATCTTGAGGTCCGTGCTTCGGCAAGATAGGTTAAAGGTTAGTGAAGTGTGGTGAGGTCGGTCAGTGACAGAAGCACTGTGAGGTTTGTCAGCCCAAGAATGCCGGGAGTTACCACTTGAGCTTAACAAGGAAGCCAGGGAGCAGAGTCCGCGGTCTACCACTAAGGATGCGAGGTGTGGAGAAGAAAACATTCTCCAAGAACTTGACAATGACTGCACACATTTCTTTTGAGGAGTGGGTCAAACAGTAAGACACTGGTGGCGAATTAGCTTCAGAAAGATGATACTGACCAGATTTTGGGGCTGTTTGTGTAGCAGTGAAGGACGAAACTGTGGAAAAACATAAATAATAGAAGGAATGGTGTTTAGTGGGTTTCAGAAACTTTATGGAACAACTCTTTCAATGGAGGAACCAAGAAAGAATCAACTTTGGGGTATCTGATTGATTAAATAAACAAATGAAAGCAAAAGCCATATGGCTGTGCTGTTGAGGAATGGAGGTTTGATGCAGGAGAGTGAGACCCTGTTTTGACAATATGAAGATACATTTAGAATACCCATTATACTGAAGTGGGAAGTGTAGTGAGATGGCTGGGCACCATGATCACAAGGAATGGTCGAAGAGCTAGAATTCACTTCCATTATCATGTAAAGTGGTTTGGGTCATAGTGGTACATTTTTCAATGTGTTTTAAATGCAAATAAATACTAGCTGAATGATTGTGAATGGATAAAAACCATATACTTGTGAAACGATCAACAAAATGAATGTAGAAGGAAAGTCATTAGAAGAGGAAACAGAGGTCCACACATCAAGATGATCACCATTTATAGAATAGTTATGTCAGATTGAGCAAAAGGCGTCTGGCCAAGACCAGATGGTACAATAGAAGGGACATAAATACTCTTCAAGAAAAGAAATACTTAAATACCAAGAAGTTTCCGGTGCGCAAGGACTGATGACTTCGACGATCAGGCAGAATATGTAAGAGATGGTTAAGGATAACTGTCAGGATGGCAGAGTTTAAATACCAAGAATTAAAGGGGGATTGACTACGACTAGTAATAGACACCTGGCTCTATGTCAGCTTTCACGAACTGCAGGACCTCGTGATGACGACACAAATCAAAGAAAGAGTCAAAGAATCAGACATTAACAAGTTATTGACACAAATAGCCAGACTAAATAAGATTCTGGTGACACGGTGCTGGCCATGTGATTGAGCGAGAAAAAATAAAGGTGGAGGGAGCATGGTCTCAATGTCATAACGATAAACCTGAGCCATCACCAATAATCACACCATCAGAGGTGGTGAATAAATCTACAGAAGGCCAAGGTAGCAAGATCCGCGGGTCACATAAAGAGAGGCCCCCAAATCAACAACCCAATCCAGAGGGAACCGTGGAGGAGGAATGAGAATTACAGCCATGGGCATAAGGTGTAGCTAAGGCTTACGCAGAGTATGGGCAGGAGTGCTAAAGAGAGTCGAGGTCGTAGGTGGTAGCTGGGATTGTATTACCTAGTGAGTGCCCAATTTGATAACAAAGTCATGTTATCTGGTAGAGATTATGCCTAACTATATGCTGAGCTGAAAGTCGGGAGACACGCAGAGTATGCCTGAGCATCACTACCCGATCCGGTTTGTATAAGGTGTCGGCTGAATTGATGGGGATGAATCAAGGGTGTCCAGATCACAGGATTAGTCGTCATACTCACGCACGATTGTTCGACCGACGGCGGGATCAGTAACCGCAAAGTAACGGCAGTAGTGTTTAAATGGAGGCGGGGCAAAGCTAGAGGAACCAAATGTCAGAGTTAGGCCTTGTAATTTAAGAGGTGCTCAAACAATTCCTCGAAGCAAATCGGAGTCTCCGGAATTTATATTGATAAAAGTTCCGGCGTCGGGTAGAGTCCGCTCACATAGATAGAGCTCACTTTGTAGTTTCAACGGGACATCTGGGCGAGAGCAAGAGAGTCAGTTGCAGTTTTGACATCTTGCAGCGTATTCAGAATTGTCCAATACTCGGCCGGTGACCAGCAGGGTGATTTCGCGGTGGACCATGATCCATCCTGGAGGGAAATATGTCTTCTGGCGGGTATCTGGACATGAGTCTGAGATGTGGTGGTGGTGAGGTAGGGTGAAACCACGAGCTGGGAGAGACGAGTCCGATAATTGCATTATACTACTTGATCTTGTCTGTTTAGATAGGAACTCAGATTTAGGGAGAGAGAAGCAACATCCGGGTGAAAGACATCAAGCCGGCTGACACACTTCGAGCCATCAACTAACCAAGCAGCCATACCTAAATTGGCGGGATGTGAACTGGTTTAACACAGAGTAATTCATGGTTGTGAGTTTGAGCGACGTCGGTTAACAACGCTGGAGAACCACTTGTCTACATAGCCACCATTCAGACTCCCTGGGCAATGAGGCAATTATGGTAAATGTAAAGAGTCGCCATCGGAGAGAATATGACTAACGGCGAGTGGATCATGAGCGCTGGGACGGTGTAGCCAAGGCTCTCATTAAGCTATTGCTCAGATACTGCACATGAAAGAGACTGAATTATTATTGTGGAGAGCTGAGGTATATAAATATATCAACATAAGGGCAAATATAAAAGCATAGAGACATGGTAAGGAACTTTCTAAATATACTTTAATAAAATCATAAATATATCATTTATTTTTTAAATAATGATAAAGATGAAAATAAAAATAAAATTTTTTTGAAAAGATAAATTTCTATATAAGTTGCATTTTGAAAATTTAATTTTTTTTTTCTTTTCTTTTTCAAACAAAAACATATTTTAACCCAGCCACAACTAATGAAATAACCAAAAATAGCGTACATCAACCGGTACTTAGAGTTATACCGACTAATATAATCAAATAGCATATAATGTTATCTATTTTTATGTTTAAAAAAGACTATATAACAAATTATTTTTATTATTTATTATTTTTAATTATTGTTTGACTTCTTGACATAATGGAAAAAGATGCTACTTTCCAAGGATACAAACAATGAAATGCAAGTAAACCCATGGAAAAAAAAAAGAAACAGAAGTGGAAGATCATATTTGCTTTTCCACATACCCAACGGAGAGTACTGAGGGTTTTTTTCATGATCTGAATAGAAAATGGAAATCTCGCTTCTTCGTGGAACTCATCAGAAATGATCTTTCAGGCAGATTCCCTTTTGCTTAAAGGTACATAGTATTACAAGATCCTTTCATCATTGCCCCAAACATTCTAGGCAACCAAACGTGCAAATAAGGATAATTTAAACTAAATGAATACCTTCTGTCCAAAATTGCGCATGATTAGTTCTGAATCTAACTTATTTGTAATGGGGAGATATCACAGTGGTGACAATGTCTCTTCATTGCTCGCTGGTTTATCTCAAAAACCCAGCAGAGGAAAGTTCTAAAACATGAAACTCAAGCCTCCAAAAAATCTGTCACGGAAAACCAAAATGCAGAGAGACATGAACTTTAGCCAAAATTTGAAAATACCTTCTTCTAACGGGCATAATCACCCATTATAAGCAAAAAGGATTGAGAGAGTTAAAGAGCTTTACCTTCTTCGACGGCATACAATCTAGCTACTAAGGTAAAAAGAAGATTGGTATGTTAGAGAGCTTAGAAGCTGGAAAAGAAAATAGAGGGTTATGGTAAGCAATTTGAATTTATATCAAATGATATATAATAAAATAAATAAATAAAAATGGTACCAGTCCAGCTCCAATTAACATGAACAGCTTCTGCGCTAATTCTAAGCCAATATAGCCCTAATTCTATTCGAGGCCACCATTTTAGCCTAACCTCATATCAATGCGGGCTAGCCCACTCAGCTCATCTGGCTCATTATATTCTAACCTACTAGCTATGGTTAATTTAGGAATATAAATTTTGTAATCACTTGAACACCAAACTACCCGCAATAGCTAGATTCTAGGCGAATCAAATGACCACATTGATAAGGATGGTGCAAAACCCTTAGTAGCTTGTTAATCTTAATTTCTTTTTTAATTTTTTATTTAATATTGATTTTATTTTCTGTTTATTTTCATTTTTATTTTTTATTATTTTTAAGGAATTAACCTTATTAACAGTTTTCTAGTTTTGCTTTAAGATTTTTCTTTGCAGATCTAGGTAGGACCTCAACTAATAAGAATGGAGAACGAAACAACCTCAAGCAACCATGAATAATCAACTGAGAATGATGACAAACAAAAGAGGTCGAAAGCGTGGGCAATGTCTCCAGTCCATCAAAACATCAAAGGGCCAACAGACAAGATTCTGATCATGTGGAAAACAAGAATCTCCTTGGCGATGACCTACCATCTTGTATTGCGTTGGAGGACGTCTACCTCGAGGAGGGCAAAGTGTTCTTTGTGATTCATCTCTTAATTGATAAATTAGGCAAATCAAAACATTTATCAAATCCAGAAACATCAATTAAGGTAGAAGCTAAACTATTATATGATAGTGGTCAGGGGGTCATCCGCGGGATGGGTATCTTACTTTGGATGCTTGTAATTTGTAGTCTATGACCAAGTAACAACCTGGTGGCGAGTGCTCGTTGAATCGGAGCCGATTTTTGAAGCAGTTTTGATGAAGAATTAATAAAAAGACCTATATCTACGCGCCGCAAGGGTGGCTTCTGCCCACTAGGCTATGCTCCTCTGTAAATCTAGGAATGATCTTAGTTTCCTTGTGTCTTGTGAACAATTTTCAGCCTAGTTTGACACGACCAAACTAGGTTTTTCTAGAATTTAGGTTCAAGCTCAATTCTTTCTAATGTATGGGTAGTTTAAATCGTGGATAATCAACCTAGGTTCTCACTCTAACCCTTTTGACTAATCGAAATAGAAAACTCGACTGATCACCCAAGTCTAGTATGAAGCACTTGTTCTATCTATGTAATATACCTAGTGTCAATGGATCAAGTGAAAAAAAAAGGAGCATGAAATTCCATCAATACTATGTCCAAGAAGCCTCAATGACATCCCAAAATTCCCCAATATTGATTCCCAAACATTTTTACATCCAACCTAATGATGATTTCAAAGTTTGTTAACATACCTTTGGAATGAAGTACATGATCCTCCTTATTACCTTGATTTAGCCCACTTTGGCCTCTTCACCTTCGAGACTAGTGGCCTACTCATGCATGTTGAGGTTAGAAACACCCATGATGTGTGAAGAAAACCAAAACATAAAAGAAAAATAAGAATAAAAGAGGGAAAATATGAACTTTTTATTGAAAGCTTCAAGAATGAAGAAAAATCCAACAATCGATCCATAATTCATTTGATTTTCCCTAGCCTATTTAAAGGAGTAAAATTCATATCTTAAGTGCACAGTAAAGCTACAACCGGTCCTAAACTCTGAGTTACAATCCAAAAATAGGCTGGTTTCCCCAAAGCTGATCTCCAATCCACCTTTACTTCTACTTCATGTCACAATATACTGTCTAATTAAAGATTAAACCTCAGCCACTACCAAAACAGAAGTGTGAAATCTTAATTTTTTTTTCATCTTTTCTACTTTTGGTAAAGTTCCAATTTGATATTGTCTAAATTTGTAGGTTCATCAACACACCCTTTTGACTTCCTGTACTTCTGCTCAATCATGCTTTAGGCCTCCGATTCTTTCTTAGTTGAACCCCAAGCTTCAAAACCCAGAACTAAGGGTCCTCAAAGATCACCCCACGTTAACCTCATGATTTTAAAAAGTTTGAAAAGTGCCTTAAAAGGTCTATAAAACATCATAACTCAAGCAAAACTTTAGTAACTAGGTTAGAGACATAGCAACTCGAATAACCGAGAAAGTATGATACTTTAGCACAAAAAGAGGTTTAATATGGAAAAGTTAAGTATGTAAAAATACCCTTTTTGAGTGATTATCACTAGTCCCAACTCCCTACTTTTCATAGGATGGAGAGTGAAAACTCATATGTGATATACATGACTTCAAAGCATAGTGTCAATCACTCCGCGAGGTGCAAACACATCTATTGGAGACTATGCCTACTCTTTCCTTTCACTTTAAGGGACAAGGAAAGATGGTTAGATCTCCAGGACTGGAAAAAAGCACACATGAATGGCTAAGCTAAGACCAATTTTTGAGGTAATCTTTCCCTACACACAAAGAATCATTCCATTCAAAAGGCAACCCATTACCTCTAGCCAAAGTGGTGGAAAATCCTTCACCATGAAGTCAGGCTAGATTTGTAGAAGCCATCAATGCATTCTCATCATGGCTATGCCACATGGATGTTGGTGGATTATTTCTATTAAGGCTTGAACCTTGATCACAAGAGACTTGTTGAGAGCTACTAAGCCTATCTTGACTAAAAATGGGATGAGGCTCTCACTTTAACTCTAATCGTGTTTGTCAGATGTCTGTGCTGACTGGTAAAAGAGTCTCAAATGAGAGAGATAGAGAGCTTAGACCCCATTCGGAACCTTGAGAAGGCATGGTCAAGTAGAGGCACTAGCTCATGCCCAAAAGAGCACAAGTCAATAGAAAATTGTGAACTTCGAGAGAAAAGATATGAGGTAAAGCTTACATAACAAAAAGATTTAGGCCTTCACTTATTTGGCTTGAAATGAGCACATAATGGAGGAATGTCCATAATTACCATTGGATGGGAACTTGCATGGGGGTAAGCCATCTCAGAAACAATACTAGTCCCCATATCTGCATATTTTGGCACCTTCTGACGTTTTCCCCACTCTAGCATTGTCTAACCCTCAATTTTTTCCAAATACTATTTTGATTGTGGTTTATATGTCACTCCATAAATTTTTAAAAGGGACAAATAAGTAAGGTTTTTTATAAAGGGTACATTAGTAATTCGCTAGGGAAAACCCTAGGTATAAAAAATAATAAATATATAAAAACAAAAAGAATGGGAGATCAAATGTTTGAAAGAAGAGAAGGTATAACAAAACAGGTATGTGCTGCAGCTTTCATAAATTTATGATGTTTCCTTTATTCAACTTTTTATTTACTTCCCAATTTTGGATATGGTTGAGATAAGAAACCGACTAAAGGACCCAACAATGCGCAGATCGTGGTCGAGGTTTTTAAATCAAAGATACTTAATGAACAAACCGCTTCAAATCAAATAGTTCGATGAGTTTAGTGTTTCATTATCTTTTATTCAACCGCCAGATTAATCAGATTGATATGTTTGATATAAGATGTTAGGTTTTGAGATTATCCATATCTTCACCTCAAGGGTTCTACAATAAGATGACTACCGCAAAGGCTCAAGTTCTTTAATGAAGATTTGATTTTTGAACAAATGTGAAGTCCTCGAGGAAACCAAGAAGTAGTTCAACTAATATAACCTGCCAACAAGAAGGACGCGGCACCGAAAATGCCCGCAAGGCAATAATAATAATAATACAATATATGCAAGGTTAGACGGTGGAACAAGAATTGAACCTGAGGCCAAGGCACTCTGTGGGAGCAAGTAAAATCGCTTTGGCCCGGGATCATTTTAGTAAGTGGATAACATTTAAATCAAGAAGGATCCGATCATCTAGTTTGGAAAACCGACACTAGAAACAATCAAGTTTCTTTTATTCTCAAGAGAATATCTGATCAAGCAGTTTCTCGTAGTCCACTATAATAAATGAAGCAAGTTCAAAATAGAGCTGTAGATCTTGGAGTCATATTAGGATACTGATCCAAATTTATCAAGACTTCCATGACTGAATTGCTAAGGCTATAAATTCAAAGGCTTTGAAGTTGTCTCATCAAGTACTTTATGAGAAAATCTTAAGAAGGAATAAGAGAAGTCTGACGACAAAGAGTGCTTATGCAAATACCCGATCGAGACAAGACTAAAACTGCTTCACCTCGTGGTGAGATGATGTTTTAAATTTTTATCTTATCCATGTAATGTGGGTGGGTGTTCTGCGCTTTTGTGATGAACATGAGTCATTATAAATCTACTAGGAGTGATTGAGTTAAGGATTAAGGAAGGTAGAGAATGAAGTCCTGTGGCTATATATCAAGTGCATAACCTTAAATCATATTAGTGGAAAATCCTTGCATTCGAGGACAGCCCCATGGACACGGTAGTTACTAAACTACGTAAAGATTGCAGTTGAAGCTTTGTGCATATACTTATATTTGCTTATGCACACACTAGTCTGACAAGGGCTTCTGGACACACCCCGCATGGAAGTCCAAACTCGCCATAGTCCTAACATCGAGAACTATGTCTGGAAGAACAAACACTAGTTCTATCTAAATTAGTAATAGAGAGGGTCACTTAAGTTATTGGTAAGATCCTGTATGTTTAATTTTTAAATCTATTAGTGTGTCAAAGAATCATGCTGGATTTGATGAAAGAATGTGGATCTGCTGTTATCCTTCTCTTCATGGAATTTTAACTATGGCTACCGGAAAGGTAGGGTTACGTTTCATAACCAATTGATGGTAGCGCAGAGATCACTTCTAAGATAAAGCAATACCAAGATTAATGTTAAGGGAAAATCACCTGCAAAGCGGCAGATCGGATGCACCAAGGTAGCAGTGTCATCCACCCAATATTCACATGCCTCTGGTTGCACTCTTCAACTGAAGTTTAACTCACTCTTAATTTAAGATGATCTCACACCATGTAGCCGGAAGGAAGCAAGGGACACATTCAAGGTTTGCCTTTGGAAGTCACCAACACGTCATGAATCCGGTTGGGAACTGATATGGTGCGATGTGGCGTGATGCCCAACTCCGGGGTCCCGCTGAAACCCATCAACCAACGAAGATCGGTGGGCTTCCCCATATCCGGCGTCCACGCCGGTCAAACCCATTCATGTGGACTCATTTCTTTATATTTTCTTGTAAATGTATACAACTTGTTATTATTACACAAGAGCTCGATATACAACCTTTTGAGCAAGCCAAAATATATCAAAATAGACGTCCTAATATATTTTACAAACATAGCGTTCAGCGCCATAAACCGTCTTCATACTTTACGCCCCGATGAGCGCGTCCTCAGAACGAAGGGCGATCCGCTCACGGGTGAGCAAAGCTTGCAGATATATCTTCTACAAGGGCTAATTTCACCGGCGCACACATGCACGCCGCCATATAATCTCACACAACCACGCTGAGCACGTCATGAATGTAAGATGCGGCCCACCGCGACCTATCCTGAAGGTCCTCACGATTCCTCACACATGAATATGCTATGTGAAAACCATCATGAGCATCTGTCCATGACCTCTTTTTCCAAAACAAAATCTTTTTTGGTTTTATTTTGATTCGATAGTCTCCGGAATATAGTGTGGATAGCTGACAAGACTTTGTCACCTTCCAGAAGTATCAGGAGTTACTAATCTTAAAACTACTTTTCCATCATAAGGATTGTTCGACAGAGAAAGAGAGTGAGGGCATATATATATATATATATATATAGGTATATATATATATATATATATATCCAGCAAAAAGAAAATCTTTTGTTTGCCTTTTACTGGACAGCCTCGAAATATAAGGTGGATTACTCCATCAAGATTACCACTTCTCCGAGAAGTACTGTGAGACAATCTCGAAACGGCTTCTTCTGCCACAGACAGCTCTTGGTTATATATATATATATATACAGTGGAGGAAGTCTTCAAGAATCATTTGGTATTTCATACCATCAACCCAAACACGTGGTCGCATCATTTCCATGCACTCACACCCATGTCGTTTACGCCCCCATGATAAATGCAACGCAAGGTTACTCGTGATGCCGCTCGCGCTACATGCACGCCACATGTCACATGCAACATATAAATCACACATTACATGTCAAGTGTCATGGATAAATTATGTTTGACGGCATAATTATTTTCATTTTTATCCCACATATATCACGACTTCACACATTAGTCATTCCATCTCTCTAATTACTCGCTCCTCGGAAAAAATCCTAGACTTAATCTAGAAATTCCAGCTTTTATAAATATCACGCACAAATTCAATCATACTTCCCAAGCCATGCCATACACAGCCCCGAGTATTTATACAACCGTTCAAAACAAAAGTTCCGAAACTAACGACCGGCTCTCAACTATTCCTCTATGACTCCAAATTCCCATGTTTTGGCTGAAAGCACTTCATCTTATTAAATCTCTAGACTCAACGAGCTCGTGATAGTCCAAGAACACACAACCAGAGCTGATGTGTTATGGTCGTCCGGGGGTTAGCTTTACACCATTAAGGGTGGTGCGAAATTCTAGCACACCCCGCTTCCATTCTACCTAGATTTTGCTCGGGCCTCCAAGATGTCGTGCTCAATTTCGATGGTCCTGGGAATCATATATCGACTCATTCATGACTGCCCTACAACCAAAAACAGATTTCACATAATGAAATAATTCCGCTCCCAAGTGGGGCGAATCGTTAAGCCCTTAAAAGTCCCAGCGTGAATGAACCGAGGTGAGGGAAACTCTACCTCTCTTGTAGCTAGCCGGTTCTTTGCCATCCTGGTCTACTCACTGTGAGACACTCCTTCCTTTTCCTATTTCCTTTCTTCCTCCTTTTCTTACTTCCTTCTTTTCTTCTTCTTCTTTCCTTTCTTCTTCCTTTCTTTCTTCCTTCCATTTCTCTTTCCTTCCTCCCTTTCTCTTTCCTCTCCTGCCTCCCCTCCTTCTCTACAAACATCCTCTATTTATACATGCATGCATTTTGGACACATGGTCAGCCATGTGTCCTACATGCATTGTGATGCATGTCGACAGCCACGGCTTGCCATGTCACCCAACACCCAAGGCTACATCTCTCAATTCAACGAAATTAGCCTGGGTAACTAAATTTCACGAGACAAACCCAATGGTAAGGTCCGTTTCATCATTCGAGATCTATAAAACTTCCAGGTTTTCAATCTGTATCAGAATAAACACTCTAATTGGGCCTCAAAGAAAATTTCAAATTAATCCGAGTTTTCACATTTGAGGATGGCGCTTCTTCGAGGCCAAGAGTATGAAGAAGGCCGGGTTATGGCCTTAACACTCACAAGCCAGAAAATATATCGACACCGCTGATATATTTTTGTGGCCAGAAAAGAAAGGTAGCATCAAACTCTCGTATAATAATACAAAGTTAGGCATTTTCATACAAGAAAATATAGAGAAGAAGTCCAGAATGGATTGACCAAGGTGGGACATCGAATCATCCCGACGCCCATGAATATTTCATGTTGATGGTCATTAACCCTGACTTCGGGTCAAGGTCACAGCCTTGGTATCGAGCTAGTTAACGATTACCTAGGAGCTCGTGGGGTGTATACCAGTGTTTTCGAATATTGGCTTGTCATATGAAAGTATCTATGAGTTAGATAAATACCTGTGGATTAGCGAAAGATGGGCAAAGAAACACTACATTATGTGCATTGATTGCTTTTGTGGTCTAATATGTCTAACTAGAGATTATCGTGTCAAAGTGAATATGTGCATGATAGAATGTGTATAAAATCAAGAATGTATGGTTAGAAAACGAATCCTTGTAGGGATCTAAAACGAATAAGCATGATTACGTACGAATGGTTATTTATTAGTGTTAAATATGCACCACCACTAGATAAATGAAAAGAGAGGAATCTCAAACGTTGGCCTTTAACTCGTGTATGGCAAGTCGAGGCTTTATTACGAGGTCGTCCACGTGGCAAGAAGCCGACCACGCCCCGGCTTTGATCGGGCAGTGCATTTGTGAGGCGACGTGGAGCCGTATTTTACCACCATTGCAGCCATCAGTGCAACTGTGGTTGGGAGGGTCAAGTGACCTCCAAAGGTTTAGAGCACATCATCCTCCTACATTCAGAGGAGCACCACCAGTCAACATTGGTCCCAAGTAAGTAGAGAGAGTCTGAGGCGTGGCATTACTCCGATGTGATAATGATCCCTCTGGTGACATTTCAAATAGAGGGTGAACTTGGCATGGTGGGATTGGGGTGAAAACCCCACGATTGAGAGGCCACGATGGCAAGTGTATTTTCAAGAGCCTTTTTATGAGCAAGTTTTTCCAGCATTGGCTAGGTATGCTATGCCTGGAGTTTTGAGATGTGACCAAGATAGCGCCTAATACGTAGCTAAGTTCATAGAGTTAGCACGCTTTCGTGATGATTATATGGCCACAAATGGCGCCGCCGTGCCAGAGGATGGTCCCCGGTCACCTGATCCGCGATTGCTCGACTCTCTTCTCGCAAGATATGACCTTATACGCATTGCACTATGGCTATGAGAGAGAGATTAATATACCTGAGCACCTGAGATGCGGGTGCTAGTGGGAAGAGGAAGGAGGATCAACCTTCTTCGAGCCCGGCAAGGCGAGGACTTCATTCCTTAAGGACGCCCAAGATGTGGCTATGGCTATCAGTGGCCAAGGCCGCGTAAGGCAGGCAGCCAGGAGGGCCGATTATATGATACCATTGTCACCAAATGACATGAGATGGGATTGCCCCTAGAGTGTGAATCCCAAAGTTATGGACACCACAGCTTTACACCGCATGGCCCACAAACACCGGTTGTCTTTCCACCTGTGATGGGCCAGAGAGACCGCTGAGCAAGGTACCAATGCAGTGCCTTTTCACCACGTGACAGTCAAAGAGGCCAGAGGACAGAAGGCCAAGGGCCACACGCCGGTACTCAGGACCTGGGCGGCGTATTTACGCTATAGCACCACAGTCAGCCTGCATGCAGCTTTACCATATTAAGGTATGTTTTTGTTATCTGCTGGATATAGATACTGGATTACAGCATCCTATTCATTTATCGCTACATCATGTGGAGGAGTTGGGCTTAGAGGTCGGACACTGGGAGAAGCCGCTAGGCGAGCCTCCTAACTCAGTGAGTGTTCAAATGATATAATGCAATTGTGAGTTAGAGATCTCCTGATTCTACCACAAGGGATTTGAGAGTCGCGTAGACTCACCGAGTTTGATGTCATCCTGATGGATCGGTTAACGCACACCAGTTGTCAACGACAGATCATAAGAGAGTTACCGCCTTGCACACTAGATGAGTATGTGTTGTGTTTCAAGGGGATAAGCACGATGCTTTACCCCGCATCGGTATCACTCAGTGGTAATGGATAAATGAGGGGTTGGCTAGCAAGCCTTACTCCCGGAGGATGTAGAGGTGAGATACAGATATAAGTCTACCTCACAGTAGTTTGTGTTACAAGGATGTTTTTCCATGAGTTACTCGGATTACCCCATCGAGGGATGTGATCGCACGAAGCTTTCATCCCAGCACCCACACCTGCCTTATGACTCCACATAGGATAATCAGTCGAGTTGTATGGAAACCCAATGGGTCCAATCAGAGAATTGTTGGGATGAGGGTTCATTAGACCTAGCACTTCACCTTGGGGCTCTCCTGCTCGTTTTGTAAGAAATGATAAGACCTTCACTGTATTGACTACCGACAAATAATGTGGTTACGATCAAGAATCTGTGATTCCTTGCAGATAGGATCGAAGGATCTGTTTGATCACTGAGAGGGGCGCAAGTCTAATTTCCAAGATAGAACTGTGACCGGTTATCATCAATTGAGGGTTAGGAGGTAGACATCCTAAGACAGAGTTCGACGCGTAAATGTTATCAAGTTCATAGCAATGCCTTCCTGCATTAACGGTAATGCCTGAATCGCATCATGGACCTCATGAATAGGTGTTCCAACCTCATCTAGATTAGCTTAGGTTGTATTTGTTAACTATATCTTGATCGGCATTCCCAAATGTGAGGAGGAGCATGAGGATCATTCGAGGGATCGCTTCTCCGTGCCCTCAGAGCATCGCCAGATGCAAGTTTAGTAAGTAAGAGTTTTAGCCTAATGGGGCGTGAGACTTTATACGTAGTGTTAGCTTCGTGTCCCTGACCTGGTGGAGAAGGTTGGAGGCAGTTATGAGTTGAGAGACTCAAGTCAATCTTCAAGATAATGAAGCCTTCGGGGATTTCAGTAGGTATTACGTGAGGTTCATGGAAGACTTCTCCCGACTAGTCGCACTCTTATAGATGAGGTCAATTCTGAGGTCAAGTTTGAGCAGGAGTGATCAGAGAAAGCATTCCAGACCAGTACCAGTTTACTTGTAACTTTATTCTCGATTGTCCCAAAATGACTGGATGATATCGATAACGAATGCTTCAAAGACTCGACTAGGATGTGTTTTGATGCAATCGAGGCTGTGGCTTATATTCTGGACACTAAAGAACCACGAGCAGAACTACCCCACACATGATATGGAGCTGGTGGCCATAGTTCTTGCCTTTGTACCAGCTACCACTATTTGTATTAAGAGCAGCTAAGGTGTTTTCAAACAATAAAAAGTCTAAGTACATTCCTTATACAGCCGTGGAATCTCAACATGAGGCAACGAGATGGATGGAAAGCATATGGAAGATTATGACTTCACTTTGCATTAGTCACCCCGTAAGGCAAATGTAATCGCTGATGCACCCAATAAGTCACAGAGGTCACAGCAGTGTAGCTCCCCAGAGTCGCAGGCTCAGACTGACAAGCTGATTGTAGTACAAATGATCGTGCCTGCTGAGCGCGAGTTTGCGGGGCCACGCCTCTTTGCAAAGTGATCGAAGCCTCGGACGGACGGAGTCGGTGTCCATCAGGGATAGGGTATAGTTAGGTACAGAATAGGGCTAGACCATTCCGCCATTGGTATATATTCTTCAGATACTGGACGGTCATAGCTCCCAATTTGATCTGATTTGAAGAGGAGATCCCTCGTGTGGAGTTCCACCCGCTTCTCGTTTGTAGTGTATCCAGTGTCACAAGATATCATGATCTTCACCGTAGATTATTAGGAGCAGGATGAAGAGACACATCACTTTATCTAACAAAGGTCCCACGTGCTACTGCAGCACTGAGCACTGGAGGCCAACGTGGCTACTTCCGCCATTGGAGGTAGCCGAGCGAAATTCCGAACATGTCAAGATGGACTCAGGGACTCACTTTCCACGGATGCGATCAAGCACGACGCAGTATGGGGTGAGAAAGGACCCGACCACTAAGTCAACACATTTTCTGGGAACGCACACCATAATCGGGAGGAATGGCGCCGATATACGAGAGAGATAGTCCAGCTGCATGGAGTGCTAGTCTCTATTGTATCGCATGCAGATCCTGTGTTTATCGTACTTAAGAGCCTTAAGGCCATGGGTACACAGCTGATGATGAGTACCGTTGCTTCATCCATGTATCGGATGGTCAATCGGAGAGGACCATATGTGTTAGAGGACATGCCGCGGGCATGCGCTCTTAGATCTTAAGGGTGTTGATGGCATTTGCCTCGTAGAGTCTTACAATACCGCGACGCGAGTATACAGATGGTGCCCTATGAGGCACTGTATGGGAGATCGTATCAATCTCCAGTCTGTTGGACGGAGGTGGGAGAGAGCCCCACCACAGGTCCAGATTTGATCATAGACACCTTAGCGAAGGTGGACTTGATACGAAGACGTCTTCTCAAGGCTCAGAGCCAGCAGAAGAGTTACGTGGACAGCGACGCCACCTCTGTAGCCTGAGAGGTGCGTGTGACCATGTCTTCCTGAAGGTGATGCCTAAGAGGGGAGTGGTTAGATTTGGAAAGTGGGGTAAGCTGTCACCGAGATTTATTGGACCCTTTGAGATACTTGAGAGGGTAGGCACAGTTGCATATCGGTTGGCATTACCACCTAGTTTGTCAACTCTCCATGAGGTGTTCCATGTCTCCATGCTTCAGAAGTACACTCTAGATCTTACTCATGTAGTGGATTGGGGCTAGCTGACAGTTGATAAAGATGGGACCTTCGTTGAGGGACCAATACGTATTATGGATACTGAGCAGTTTTACGACTTAAGACCGTGGAGGCAGCGAAGGCTATATAACACCGTGGGATGGAGGAGGCACATGGGAAAGCGACACGATGCATGCAAGTTATCCTTCCTATTTGGGGACGGAGGTAATGCGTGGTTGGGTCATTTAATGATAAAATGATCATATATGCGATAAGACTTGAATGTATATGTGTGTAAATTTCGAGGACAAAATTCTTTTTAGTGGGGGAGAATGTGAAAACCCGAATAAATTTGAAAATTTTCACAAAACGGTAAATTATCACTACAGTACAGGTTGAAAACCTATAAGTTTTCTAGATCTCATATGACGAAACGGACCTCACCGTTGGGTTTGTCTCGCAAAATTTAGTTGCTCAAAGCACTCGCTGAATTTCGAGATAGCCCGAATTTCAATGCTGAGGCAATAGGTGCTCGTGACACATACTCAAAATGCATGCAAATGCATGCATGTATGAATGGGGATGTTCGTAGAAGGAGGGGAGAGCAGGAAAGGAAAAGAGAAAGGGAAGAAAGAAGAGAAAAAGAAAGAAGAAAAGAGAAGAAAATGAGGAAGAAAGAAAAGGAAGAGGGGGAAAGGAAAGAGGAAAAGGAAGGAGTTTGGCGCAGTGAGCAGACCCGAACAACAAAGAACCTGTAACTGCGCTATAAGAGGTAGGTTTCCTCCTACTCCTGCCTCCCATTTCACGCCTTAGGCCGTAGGCCTAACGCTCACTCGGCGACCATTTCATTGTGTAGTTTTTTTTTTTTTAAGTGGACAAGCATGACCGAGATATGAGTTCCCGAGACCATTGAGGCCAAGCACGACATCCCGAAACTTAGCAAAATCTAGGCATAATGGAAAACAGGGGTATGCCCGAATTTCCGCACCCTGTGAATCGACGACACTAACTCGACAAACTGTCTCTCTCCCGCTCGAACCCGACGGCGCTGCTTCGACTCTATAGAAAGCCTGAATCTAGAATTTAATAAGATGAAGCCAGCCAAGCCGTGGTCCTGGACAAGTACAATACGGATGCTTGAGGAATAATCCGCTCGTAGTTTCCGTAACTCGCTTTCTAACCGATGTATCCAAATGCCAATGCGTATGGCCCAAGGTGAAATTGCTTGCTGAATTTTGGCGTGATATTTATAAAGCCGGAATTCTAGAATTAAGTCTGTATTTTTCCGAGGCTGGCACATGAATGGCTAATGTTTGTTATTATTGTAAATTGAATAATATGTTAATGTGTGGAAATTATGATATAAGGGATAAAATGAAAATAATTATATGCATTAAACATAATTTATCCATGACACTTGACATGTAATGTGTGATTTATATGTTGCATGTGACACGTAGCGTACATGTAGCATGAAATGACATGCAATGATACTTGCATTGCATTTATGCATGGGGCATCGTATGACATGGGAAAGGAGTGCGCATGGAAATGATCGAATCTTTGTGTTCGGGGGTCTGATGGTACATCAAGAATGCAAATGATTCTAGGAGACTATCCACTATATATATATATATATATATATATCCCTACTTCGTAGAAAGAAGTAGTTTTCGGAGATTGTCCACAAAGATTTAGAAACCGACCAAAGTACGATCGAGATTATCCACAAGATTAAGGTACCAAGTATTGGATCGGAGATTGTCCACACTATATTTCGGAGACTGTCCAATAAAAAAATAAAACAAAAAGATTTTTTTTTGGAAAAAGAGTCATGGACGGAACGCTCATGACGGTTTTTCACACTTAGCATATGCATGTGTAAGGGAATCAGTGAGGACTCGGGATTGGGTCATGATTGGTCATTCATTCATGATATGTGCATCTGGCGTGTGGATTATGTAAACTGGCATTGCAAATGCACTCAGCGGGAGTAGCCTCAGAGGGAGATATATCTGCAGTGGCTTTGCTTACCCCGTCGTGGGACTCACCCTTCAGCACGAGACTACGCCCTTCAAGGCCGTGAGTATGAAGAGGGCCAGGTTGTGGCCTTGAACACTATGTTTGTAAAATATATTGGGACAATCTATTTTGGTATATTTTATCTTGTAAAAGAGTTGTATATCAAAACTCTTGTATATTATATGGGAATTTGTATACATTTGCAAGAAAAATATAGAAAAAGGAGTCCCTGTGAATGGGATTTACCAGCATGGACATCGGATCATCCAACGCCCACAAGTATTCCGCGGGTTGATAAGTTGTCAACCAGACCCCCGGGTTGGGGCGTCACAATGTACGCTTACTAATTCCTCACTACATGAGTTCTTGTGGGTTAAAGCCTTGAAAACTACAACTTATATTTTGAACCAAGTACCTAGTAAATTTGTTCCCAAGACTCCATATGAGTTATGGTCACATAAGAAGCTTGGTCTTCGTCACTTCCATGTCTAGGGCTACAAAGTGAAAGTGAGACTACATAACCTGCAATCTAAGAAGTTTGATCTAAAGACCATCAATGGGTACTTTATTGATTATTATGTGGGATCAAGAGGTTCCAGATTTTATTGCCCATCGCACACCTCTAGAGTGATTGAGTTAGATCGAGCTATCTATTTTGAGGATGATAATAATACAAGCCAAGTGCCAAGGGAAATTGTGTTTAAAGAAAATCCTGTATATATTCCTATGTATGTTGCTTCCATTTCGATCACTAGCCCTATTGTTTACCAACATCCAGTAGTCACTCCAAATGATTAACCAATTGAGCAAATAAACCTGAAAAAACCCCAAATAGTTAAGGAATGTACTCGAGGAGTAGGTTAGAGGGTGCGTAGGCTCGCCATTTCAAATGACTACACTACCTACTTTCAAGAGCACGAGTATGATGTGGGTGATACGAGTATGATGTGGGTGATGTATCAGATCCAATTACCTACAAAGAAGTCATTGCTAGTCCTTAATCCAACTTCTGGATCAATGCAATGAAAGATGAGATGACTTTCATGTCACATAATAAAGTGTAGAGCTTGGTATAGTTTTCAAATGATTGCAGACCTATTAGGTGCAAATGGGTGTTCAAGACCAAGCGCGGTGATAAGGGACTTGTAAAAGATATATAAAGTAAGATTGGTGGCCAAGGGTTACATTAAATGAGAAGGTACGGATTTCAAGGAACCCTTCTCTTCTGTGTCCACTAAAGAATCTCTACACATTATCATGCTATAGTGGCTCATTTTGACTTGAAGTTGCATCAGATGGATGTGAGGACAACCTTCTTGAATAGACTTAGCTAAGGATTTTTACATGTCTCAACCTACTAGTTTCAAAGAATTTGGTTAGGAACACATGGTTTGTAAACTCCATAAATCCATTTATGGTCTGAAGCAAGCTTTCAAGTAATGGTATCTAAAGTTTGATGAAGTTATCACCCCTAATAGTTTCAAGGAGAGCATTATCGATCAATGCATATATATGAAGGTTAGTGGGAGCAAATACATATCCATGGTCTTATATTTTGATGATATTTTGCTTGCAGCTTATGATACTAATTTGTTAGTTGAGACAAAGCAGTTATTGTTTGGTCATTTTGATATAAAGGAAATTGGGGGAGCATCTTATGTTTTGGGAATACATAAACTTCGCGATAGACCTAGTGGGATTTTGAGATTGTCTCCACAAACATATATTGAATGTATGCAATCATGTTCTTCTCTTAAGGTGCCAATTTTGAAGGATGACATATTTTCCAAAGGCTAAAGTCCTAAGAATGATATTGAGAGAGATCAGATGAAAGCAGTCTCTCATGCTTCAATTGTGGGCAGCCTCATGTATGCTTAAATATGCACACACCCTGATATTACTTTTCTTGTCAGCGTGCTGGGTAGTCCACTTCTAGTTATATCTTTATGATGGCTAAAGGAATTGTTTCATGGAAAAGGTGAAACAAGCACTTACATCTTCCTCTACTATGGAGGCAAAGTATGTGTCGTGTTATGAAGCTACCTATAATGCAATATGGTTAGTGGAATTTCATTTCAGCTTTTGGGTTGTTCACTATATTTCCATACCATTGAAATTGTTCTAAGAACACTATGAGAACTTCTCACTCCAAGAACATTGATTTGAAGTTCTTCTTTGTCAAAGAGAAATTTGAAGAGTCCCTCATTTCAGTTAAGTACACACCTACGACTAGCATGTTGGCAAACACACTAACCAAAGACTTACCTATTTGTGTGTTTCAAGAACATGTCAATTGTATAGGATTGTAAGGAGCCTAGACTCTTTGTATTGGTGGGAGTTTTGCCTTTTCATGTCTTTTGTAAGGAAAACTCATGTATTTTGTGATGCCCCAATTTCCGGGGGTCCCGTTGACAACCCGTCAACCTGCGGAATTTCTGTCTTAGGTCGTCTTGCACCTAAGTCTTGGTACCGAACCGGTAGCAACTACCCATGGACACCAAGTTACTCGGCACCACTTCCATACGTCCCTTCACCGGGACCCATTCATTCATATTTAAATCTAAAATATGAAAAGAAATTGAATAGTTACAAATCCGTAGGGTCCAATCCAGCCCTCTTAATATAATTACATACCCGAATTATTTATATAATAGTCCAAAAGAATTTTATAAAATCCTTCACATACAAAACACTTTACAAAAATGTTACTCAAGGCCACATGTCTACCTCTCGAAATCATGGCCTCGTAAGGCCGCCTCCCCGTACTGAAAGGGGAACCCACGACTAGGGTGAGTAAATGCCTCTAGTAGAAAATTCTCCTAGTGGGTATTACTCCCCACCTAAAATGCATGCAATGCCAATACATACAATCACACGATTCAAGTACCTATACTGCTGTACCCGAATGTCTACATGTCATGAATGTAATATACCCCTACGATCAATCCCGAGCCCCACCGACTCCCCTCACACCCGCATATACCAAGTGTGAAACCACCAAGGGCGTCCCGCCATTCCTTTTCCAAAAACAAAAGCTTTTTGTTTTGTAATTCTAGACACATCGATACCCCCAATGCCTACTTTTATTTCAGCTTCAAGTACTGTGGTGTTATGCATTTGTAGGCCACGGATTCTGAGCTCACCAATGACTTATGCCTATACAACAGTTTTTACGGGCTTTTTACCGATGGTTTCATGTCTAAACCATATACTAGGTTGTTCACCTGAGGGGGTGTCTATCCCTACTTGCTTCACCCATTTACACACGCACTTTTCATGCCATGCAACTGTGAGTCTCAATTTTGACGTTGTCCCATTTTACTAAGCTCACCATTGAACACCAAACACAGTGTCGATTAACCATGTCCTCACGACATACATCGAGCACCAACACAGTGTCGATTTACCATAGTCGAACACCAAACACAGTATCGACCCCAACCATGCACTCATACCCGACTCAACGTAATGTGACCGTGCATATGAAATGCAATTATGCCATTTCATGCTACATGCACAATTTATAAATTACGGATAATTATATTTCATACATATAATTTACATTCATCACAATTTCCATGTTAATACATCACGCAAATACCTATTAACATGAGTTTTTTTTTACACACAACAACATATTATTTATTTTTTCCAACAATAACACACAAAATGACTCAAATCTCATACCCATATAAAACAGGGTACCTCTTGGTCCCTTCACGGTCATGTGATTCCATTCGTCACCGAATCACTGTGATACCAAAACACACAACAAAACCCGAAGATATCAGTCCTGGGATCAAAACCAAACCTCAACATAGTCCAGGACTGCCCGGAACCAATCCCAAAAATTTCCAATATTCAGTCCCAAAATCTTAGGATTAAATCACACGGCCCCGAAGACAACCTATGCCATTACATGGCTTTTAGGCTAAAAATATTCCAAGTAGGAAAATTCCCTACCTCATGGAATTTGACGAAACTCTAAGATTTTGGTACCCACGCATAGCTCGCGATGCGTGGATCGACTTTTCTTCTCGGACCGTCAGAACGCCAGGAAAACCTCCATTTTCTTTCCTCCCCCTTTTATTTCTCTCTCTCACCGTTTTTTTTCCTCTCCTTTCCTCTCTGTTTTCCTCTCCTCTCCCCTATCCACCGAATTCCCTTCTCTATTTGTTTGCTCCCTTCTCATTTTCTCATTTTTATTTTCTCTTTCTTTCTCTCTTCTCTTTCTTTTTTCTCTTCTCTCTCTTTTCCTTTTGATTTTCCTCAACCGAATTTATCAAAGTAGGGGAAACTTCCCCCCACTTTCCTCTTAGCCACTTGTCATCTCCATGTATTTTTCTTTGAAAGTTTATTTTTTTCTTTTATTACATCATTCAACATACATGGCTCAATGTGAGCCATTTATTCCAAGTGCACCACATGGCTTATGCCATGTGTCACTCCCCTAAGGTGCCATGTGGCATCCACATGATCATGCCATGAGTCACCCGACACCCAATGCCTCGAAAAACGTGAAATTTTGACTGTCTCGGAATCCAATAAAATTTGACTAGGTAGCTAGATTTCGTGAGACGATTTCAACTGTGAAATCCGTTCCATCATCCAAGATCTAGAAAAATCTAGCTTTTCCTCCGGGGCTATTTCGACAAATTACCGTTTTGCCCTTTTTCTGAAAAATTTAAATTTAATTTTTTCATGGGTTTTACATATTTTCATTTGTATATGCACATTTTGATGTTGTTATCTTGTGATTTTGTATCATTTTGACCAGATGAATGACATAAAGATGTTTTTTCCTTCCATTGAATCCATACTCTTGTCATTATAATGTTTCTTGATTGCTAGCGTCTGATTATGTATGATTTATGCATCCTTTTAGTGTGTTGATTGTATATAATTGGTTTTGGCTATGTAAGTCTCTTGTGAAAGCATTTGAGTTATGATTATGTCATCCAAGTGGGAGAATGTTGGATTAATATCATTAATTTATGAACTAAGCATAATCATGTGACAATTTAACTAAGTTAATTGTGCATGTTAATTATGAGTCATTTTATGGGATGTTTTAATGCTAACTAGCTATGGGCCTATCAATCTATCTTTTCCCTTACTTTAGGTACTGTTTGATAAAATGAAAAAATTAAGTGTTAAAAAATAAGTGCTGTAAAATTAAGTGCTGAATTTCATAAGTATTGAATCTATACTGTAAAAACTGTTTGATAAGTTACTGACAATTGAATGCTGAAGATAAATATATTGTTTGATAATCAGAATGCCGACATCGTAAAATATGTATTTTGCTATATTTACTCTATTATCATTTTATTACATATTATCAAAAATAACAGTTTCTACAATATTTTATTTTTCACTACAATTATTGTAATTTCATTATTTAAAAGAAAATCAAATATAAACATATCTATAAATAAATCCTATAATATCCAAAAAAAATGATATAAATATGTTTAAAATAAATCAACAGAATCAAACTTTTAAACTATCCAAACTTTTGTAATATAAAAACAAAAATTAATGAGCAACTAGTTGATTTGTTGCCTTCCTTAAATTAATCATGAAAATTCATCACCAGTACCTTCTCCTACTTGTAGTAGACCTCATGATTATTTTGAGGCATCCCCGAATTATCACCATACTCATTTTCGCCCTGCTCCAAGAAAGTATCCGCAATAGATAATTTTCGAATATAGTTATGTATAGCTACTTTAAAAGGATAAGGTGCCATCCTCTTTAAGATTGGAAAACAAGCTTTTAAAACACCAAAAGATCGCTCAATGACATTCCTCAACTGCAGCGCATGCTGAACGTCTCTTCTTTGTACGAGGCGACACCGCTGCGAAACTGTGCAACCAATATTGTGCATTACTGCAAGGCGCCATAAACCTCGAGTATGTGGATATGCAAGATCACAAAGATAATATTTATCTACATAAAAATTAATTTTATAATTAATTGGAACTGGACATAAGAAACAGAAGAGAATTATAATAACTCGTGGAGGTATTGGAAAATTATTTTCTGGATTACGCATAGTCTCTGATAATACTCTTGAGTCATGTGCTACGCCTTCCCATCCAGCCCAAACAAATGTAAAAATCATATTGAAGTCACATATTGCTAGAACATTTTGATAACATTCTCCTCTTCCTCTTCCTCTATAAGGGACTTGTTTGTCAGATGGTATCACAGCATGAACAAGCGTGCCCTACCGGCACCAATAGCACCCTATTAATTAGAAAATATCAATATAAATAATAACAATGAACAATAACAACAACAATAATAATAAACTTATATTTATTTTTTACCTTAAACACTTCCCTTAATCGTTGATGGGGATGATTTTCTGTAACTTCGCAGAACGGTGAAAATAATCATCTCTCTTCAAAGAGAAGTATCGCTTCTAGTACTTCATGAAAGTAATGATGTATGGTTTGGAGTTGAATGGTTGAATCTTCTTTGGTAACACGATTTCTCACGTTGTGATTTAATGCCATAAGGAACATCGCCATTTTCTTTCTAAATCCTTTGATGTAACGATCGGCTCTTCAAACCATGCTTTATTTTGAAATGTTCACAACACGCAAAAATGCTTGCTTATTCATTCTTAAAATTTCTAGACAATGTGTTGGATTACCATTTAAAATTTCTTGCACATATGCAAAACCTTTCAATGCCGAGTCAGTATCTGGTGTTCTTCCAAGTCGCTTTTTTCTAATAATCTTCTTAACTAGAATCACTATTGTGATTTTCAATATATTTCTTTGCTTTTCAGTTAACATCTCTAATAATATTCAACATATGCAAATATATCAATAATTAAAATAATAAAGTAAATACAATTATAAGCAAATGAACCACAAAATATTGTCATGAAAGAAATAATGTCAATACAAGCTAATGTGAAGACAAAGTATAAAAATAACCCATAAAATATCACATAAATTGCATTTGCGTAAACCCCAACTACCTAAAAGAAAACTAAAGTAATCCTAATTTTTTTGCATTCATCTGAATCCAAGTACTCCACTTCGCCCATGCAAAAACATCATCCATTGTTCTCCAGATGCTTTGCTTTCACAAAACATACCAGAAGCTAATGTACAATGGGTCATCCATAGGTAATGCTGCAACTTCATCCAACTTCTTATTACATTCTTCATGCTAGGTCCATCCGACGCTTCTAATGTATTAAGAATTAAATCTAGCAATTTTTCATCTAGATCTCCTTCATTATTTTTCTTTTCTGGGTACTTTTGGTAAAGACATTTTTGATGATGAAGGGCTTGTGAGATTCAAGCTCTAGTATCTATGTGTATATAAGAATTCTTCTACGCTTGGCTGAGCACTTGATGAATGTTTGTCAAGACCATTTTAGGCAACCCCTATCTAGATGGACCCCATGATTCTCGCCTCGCAAATGTAATGCCATCAAAGAGTGATCTCATCTCATCTCGCATATTGCAGCCTGGAAGATATCGAAATTGTTTTTGCATCCTAATTTTCTTTTATTCAAATCATTGTAATTAGTCAATAGTAGTTTAATTTATTTTTTCAAAATAGAACTAAAGAAGAGCTATACCTTTGATATATTCTCTCTTCCACTTTTCTGAAGTCCAAATTTCAATCAGATTAGCTAATGGATTATAGCCATGCCAGACTTTCCTATTAAATTTGACCACACCGTATTTTTGAGCTCAAATAATTAAAATGGGTTTTCAATCTGCTTTGAGTGAACTTAATATTTTTGTTCTCTTCAAAAGATTTTGAAATTTTATCCCATGATTCAACATGCAAGCTCCCGCCCCTCCCCCCCTTTTCCCAATATGCTTTTCTGGTCAAGACATAAATCTAAAAAATATTTAACTAGTGTTGGGTCTTTCCAACTAGCTCTGATGATATCAAGAGGAACCATTCCTACATAAGATAATTTGAGACAATAAATTAATATTAAATATATACTTATTTTGTATATAAATAGATTATTATACAAGTACTACATTATATTACTACATCTACAAGTCACAAGTAAATACATCCATGAAGTAAATTACAAGTTAGAAGTATTACACTCACAAGTCACAAGTACGAGAATCATAAGTAACTTAGGCCCTATTTAATAACTGTTTTTTAAAACACAGCTAAATAACCTTTGCTTTATTTTTAATCATTCTTCAAATCTGCATAATTATCTTTTAAGACAGCTCCCAGAAAACAAGAGAAAACAAATAAATGACTCATGATATGTCGGTATGTTGGCTAGTCTATGAAATCAAGAGTGCATCTCATAACTAGCTTTTTTTTATATATAAGATTTCAAATATTAACAGAAACACATGTAATATCAACAAGTCAACAATAATAGTTCATAAATACCAAACATAGCAAGAAGAATCACAAAACAAATATTATTTGATCCTCCAATTTTTATAATTCTCTCCTTCTAATGTACAAAGAGCTTGCTGAACTAAAAAAAACTACCGGTAATGCCCAAAAAAAAAAAAAAAAGAAGCCACACAAGCAGATGTTATAAGAAATAGAATCATAGTATCATATCACTAATTAGTAATTAATAACTCGATCTATTTATGCACCTACAGAACTTTCTGCGACATAAAGTGTTGTGCTGCAATTCTTTTTGAGAAAGGTATATTGGTCCGCATCAATACTAACGCGATTTATCAGTTAGAAACCAAGGATGTAATTGTGAGTCATAATACACATATATACATTCAGATAGCATGACCTGTACATCACATAGTTGTTCTTCTCCCTCAGATCTCTAAATTACAGAGTCACGGATCATGGGTGCCATTAGTTATGGCACCAACTGGTGTGTCTTTTAGTTGGTTTTGGATGGCATAAAAGACTAGGATTTCTGTGTTTAGACTTGACATCCTGTATTATTTGGCATCTATTTTCACATCTCAGAAAAAAGAGCGAAGATTCTGCAAGGAAAACACAAATTCGAAATCTAGAAATTGCAGAAAACCAAGTTAATAAAATCAAGCAGAACAGCCAGATAGAAGCTTTGAGATGAAAGAGCTCAAAAGGAGATACATGTTTGCCCATTTGAAAAAAGGGGACCTTGTACATAAGCATTAGGGTTTGCCCATTTTAAAAAAAGGGACCGTGTATGTAAGCATTAGGGCTTTTCCAAACAACTCCCACTAAATTACTCATAGATTACGAAACCAATTACATTCCAAACAAAAACATCAAATTCAAAGCTAAGAAGAGTAGTATCAACTACTATCTGCAATAGAAACTTGAACAAGACCAAAACGTGATCTACAAGACTAAACTAAAGGCGAACCCTCAAACGGTAATGTGCTTTAGGAACTTGCCTATTTGGCTTTTTCTACTGCGAATTTGGAGGACAAACTAAAACACCTCGAGATTGAAATGGTTTAACTTGACAATTAGGTCAAGGGTAAGGTTTTCCTTAAACAGGGGTTGAAGTGTAGCGTGAATGAGAAAAACGAAATAGAAAGGAAAAGAAGAAGAGAACAAAACGGTCACTTTAAAAAAAGTTTTGTTGAGCGTGTTCTGCATTCTACGTTAAGTAGGCCTCTACCTACTTATTATTTTCAACGGTTTTTCATTTGGGTACCCCAATTAAGAGCTCCTAAAATTTTGTTATCAAACATATTGAAAAATTAAAACCATTGAAAATTTCTATTTTCAATGGTTTGAACATTTTCAATAGCTTATCAAACAAGGCCTTAGTCTGCCCATTAGATCAAAGCCTAATTGCTCACTTCCCTTGTGCTCTCATTAATACCCTAGAACATTCAAAGCTGAAAAACACGTGAAAGAGAGGGGGAAGGAAAGAGTCATTTGAACCGTAGCTTTTTTATTCTCTTTGATCTTGTCCTTGGTAGATTACTAGTGGTAAATGTCAACTGACAATATTGGATCAATAGCAGGTAATGTTTTATATCTATTGTGAATGATATGCTTCATTGTCCAATATAGTGATTGTTTTGTAATACATTTATTAGTTGCAATTGGTTGTTGATTAATTGTTTTTACCTAAATAAATGCTCTTGTTTTTATAATATTTTCATAAAAATTTCAAATAAATTATTTTAAATATTATCTAAAATATATTTTTCAATAAATTTTGAGAACTGTTCACTTGTAATTACAACAATGTAGCAATTCGCTCTCAAGAAATTTTGAACCCTGGTCCCTCCCCTCCCTATGTTAGCCTAACACTTTTAACCAACCGAGCTAGGGCTTTTTGGCTATTAGTTATAAATAAATGCTAAAGTGTTTACTAAAGGAAATTAAATAATTTTAGTAGAAAATTAGATAAGGATATGAAATAAAATCAATAAAATGAATTAATAATGTGTAAGTTTTATGAAATTTAATAAAAATATAAATTTTAAAAAATTACTTTCACAGCATGAGAAATAAATATAATTATATTATTTTAAACGAATTATTACAAAAATGTCAAACAAAACTTTTTAGTGTAACCATTTAAATTGAAAATTTTCAAGTAAATTATTTTATATAAAATGTTTTTTTTTTTTTTGAAGAGATATAAAATGGTATTGAAAAATATAAATATGTTCTTTATAAATAAATGAGTGGATGTATATGAAATATAAATGCTTACATTATAGCCCCATATATTGTAAAGAATGAATAAGTTTATTCCTCAAAATAAATTTATTTGATCAATAAAATATAGATCTTGTAAAAGCATGACTTTGCACTCCAAAAAAGACCTACTGTTTATTTTGTAATTTGTCACAAACACTTTATAAAGATCCCGTAATTCCTTCAGAAAGAAGTTCCGTATGATCCTACAAAATCTGTTGATGTCGACTTTAGTGATTTTTAGATGAAACATGATGTGTTCCTATCTAAAGTCATAATCAGACCAGATGCAAATGCATCTTAGTGGAAGGAAATATTCATGTTTGGACTTCCAAGAGCCCAAACATAAAAAGTTCAAAATACTTTAAAAGAAAAATGGCAAGGTGCTATTCCTTATGATGAACTTACTTATGGAGGTCTCATAAGTGAAGTCAAAAAGAAGGATTAAAACTTTGCTCACAGTTAAAACTACAATACCAAGTTAAGAAAGATTTAAAAGCTTTAAGAAAAGACTGAGGATCATTCTGTAACCATTATGGGATTTATTTGTCTTTACCTCCTTCCCATAAAACCCGCCATAATATAAGAAAATCCCAACTCAGAAAAACCCGCAAAATTGAAGTGGCAAAACTAAGATTTTGCCTAATAGCACATAAAAACCTAGAAATTTTTAGATCTAGGATATTGAACCGACTTCACCGTGAATCATCTCGCAGAATCTAATGTCAATTCTATCAATTTAATGGATTCAGAGACAATCGGAATTTCACGCTTTTCGAGACACGAGGGGTCGAGTGACACGTGGCATGATGCCACATGGCACGTTTAGCCTGGTGCGTATAACCATGGAGGATCACCACATGGGTGGTGTGGAGATCCACCCAGGTACACAAGTATGTGATATTTGTCACCAGACAGATAATACCATTGGGGGACAGAACAAGCTAAGATATTTGAAGAAAATATCTTAAGGAGGGGGAGGAAACCAACAATTCGTTAGAGAGAGCAAAAAAAAAACATAATAAAAGGAAATCAAGGAGAAACAAAAGGAGTGGGTGGAGAAACAAAAAAAAAAAGTTGTCCACAATCTTACGTTCGACAAATGAGTTCTAGAGTCTGAGGGTTTAAAGTCGGTCTACTCACCAGAGCTACGAAGTAGGTATCAAGAACTAGGAGGATTCGCGGCTTCCACTCCAAGAGGTAAGTGGCTTCTCCACTCAGTTCCTTTGCATTTAAGGGTCGTGGTGGTGGCTTTCGCCCCAAGGGAAATGTTTAGTTGCATCAACCAAGGGAAATTACTCCTATTTGATTTACACACAAACTAAGACTCGGTTTTGGGGAATTAAGGAATTTGGTAGTGAGTCCTTCTGTAAATTGTAGCCTCAATTAGTGAACTTGATGTTAGGATTTTAATTACCCAACCCGACCTCTATAGCCCAAGTTAAGGGTCTCATTATCCCAAACACGCCTAGAGGTCAACCCGCTTCAGAGGTCACTACCAAAGGTTAGCCTACTAGAGGTCGGCCGCCAGGTCGCCCCACAGGCTGCTGGCCAGAGGTCACCACAGTTATCAACCGCCAGAGGTCTACCACCAGAGGCTCGCCACGAGGTCAAATTCGCTGCAGGTCAAGGTGTGAGGAGATTTGCTGATTTAGTTTGAGATTGTCCATTAGGGGCAAAGGATCGCACTTTCTTGCTGTGATATGGACGCTATGGTTAGGATGGCCATGGCCATAGAGGGTGAGATAGTAGATTCTAAGAGTATCCGAGATGCGGGTACTAGTAAGAGGAAGGAGGGTCAACCTTCTTCGAGTTCAAGAAAGCAGAAGAGGACTTCTGTTTCCCGAGGATCATAGGGACAAGGTCGAGGCTATTAGAGCCAAGGTCAGGGTCGGGGCTATCAAGGTCAAGGCCAAGGTAGGAGCACGAGCCAGACAGGGCAGATACTTTGTTTCTTATGCCAACAACCTGCATACACCCGAGGGAGTGGGATTACCCACGTGGGCAAGGATCCTGTGGTTTTGGGATGCTCTAGAGTCCCAACGCCATCAAGTGGACTGCATCGACATAGTTTGTTCCTACCTATGGGTCGTGGGAAACAGATCAAGCTATAAAATGGATAAGCACCTTCTGCTTGCTGTGAGTGTGCCGTAGAGGCCGCATGTTATGGGTCAAGGTCGAGGACAAGGCCCACAGAATGGGATTTCGGACTCCAGGAGCAGTTCCACGCCCCATTACCCCACTATTACCGAAGATAGCATACCGCCAAGGATATAAAATTTCTTACTTCTTCATTTTTATTAAGGAGTTTTATTTTATTATGGTGCATCTCATCTATCTCATCAGTTGTATTACAAAAGAACTGGCTTAAAGGTTAAGACTGGAAAATTCCGCTGCATGTGAGTTCTCCCTATAGACTGGGGTGGTGAGGGCTGGGATCGACATGCTCGGGATTATGAGCTGATCTCCAGACTCTACTCACTAAGATCCTTTCTGCTATGGACATGCTCTGAGTTTGATGTCATTACTATTGGCATGGATCGTTGATCGGCATCCATGATCGCCTAAAACTCGGGGTCCCGCTGACTACCCGTCAACCTCAAGGGAAATTCTATACGCTCCTGACGCGAGACTCATACCTGAGTAAAAATGGCCTCTTGGGCCCATAAACCAATACTCACAAAATAAATATCCAACCAACTACAATCCAATAGTCCAAGAGTTACTACATCACTCTTACCAAACATATATTAAAAGTTTACAATTTTAATACATGTTATACACCATAAAACCACCAAAGCCACAACCCGGCTTTCTTCAAAATCGGCCTCTAAGATGAGTCGTCTCCTCGTACACTCCCTGTACCTGAAATAATATAATCCCACGACGGGTGAGCCGACGCCCGCAGTGAATCACCCACTGGGTTACTTCCACCCAAGTGCATATGCAATGCTCCAAATAAACACACACCGGCAACGCGCTGGATTCTATTTCAACGCCTTACACGCCCATTCCCATGTCTCAGTCCTCGACCGACTCACCACCTTCCAAGCCATGTAATGGAAAATAATCATTTTCAAAACAAAACTGGCTGGGTTTCAAATATACTACCGAAGTGCCTGTGAAAATATGGGACTACCCTCCAGGCTAATTAGTTGGTGAGCTTCAAACAAACACGGTCCTCATCCAAATGATCCGTCGCCCATCTCCCAACCCAATTCTCCTCCAAATCATCCTCGTGAAATTCCTTTCGCAACCATGTTCGTTTTCGTAAAATTCATGTTTGCCACCAACACCTAATTTAGGTTACCCGGTGCATAAGGAAAATGGCCATGCTATTTCCAAAAACCATTTATATTAAATGGTATCAAATATATCAATATGTAACATTCTCAAATTTGCACTCACAACACATGCTCATTCCAATAGTGATCAACCATCACTCCAAATTTACTCACTGAAAGCAATTTTACAATATCATCTCCACGGCCTACACACACAATTATGTCTCCCATATAATATGTCCTTGCTGTTAACACATTAAAATCATGTATTAACCTATCTATTCATTTGATCCACCAACTAAAGCCATTCTCTAATTTCTCAATCCATTACACAAAAATTAGCTCGTGTGAGCTAATTAATGAACACGAGCAATTCAATTTGAATCACTCACCCAAACACATTCTCTCACAAAAATATTTTGAGAACACTATTCACACGTCACTATTCATGTGTCAATATTCACATGTCACTATTCACTTGTCACTATTCACACAAACCCGGGACTGTTTTTAACCGTCCTTAAAGATTAGAATACTGGTCAGTCTGTGCACCCACTCACCAAACGTCGATTCCTCTTGGTGAAACCGAATTCCATACCCATTTCCGGTCTTCTACACACCAACACATAATTTATTTCATAAATTATGAAACTAACACCCCAAACAGCCCCTACATAGTCACGGATTGTCCAAATGGGCTCCAAAAATTCTCCGTGGGATTTAACAATCTCGGCCCCCAAGCCTGAGACCGACTAAATGGCCGCTCAAGACCTCAAACCAACCGAAACATTACAAAACACTTAAACAAAGCAACTCAAGTAGGATAAAACTCCCACTCTTCACTGGGAGTTTGTCAAAACTCAACTTTTGGTGTCCACGCGTAAATTACTTCAGATCAACTTTGCCTTTAGTCTCGCAAAACCCATATCCGATTTTCGTAGATCTCGGAAAAAGCGAAATAAGAAAGCCACAAAAAACTAAAAATCTCCTCTTTCTCTCCGTCTCCTCCCACTTTGGCTTTTATACTTTTTTTTTTCCATTTTATTATTATTATACTATTATTACACATATATTATTATTATTATTATTTTGATACAACTTATATCATTTCATTCAAGTCCGTTCTCCGTACTTTTATTTCCTTTTCGCTCAATTATTTTAAAATGAACTTTAACTCAAGCTATTTTTTCGACTTTCGAGATTTTCTATACAATTCATTCCCTAAGTCATTAGCGATTTATCACCCGTAAAATCGTGAAAATATTCCAACTATCTTTAATTTGACGAAACTTTTCTGGGTCACTAGATTTCGCGACACGAATTTAATAACAGAGCCCATCTTCACATCCGAGATATAGAGAATTTCCGATTTTCAACCGAAATTACCATTTTATCTTTCGTAAAAAATTGAATTTTTCTCGTTTCAGACGCAAATATCAACGATCAGAGGGTTACCGCCTACACACAGATGGTGAAGCTTGTGGGTGGCGGTTTCAGGGGAGAAGCATGATGCTCACCCCAGACCGCGTACGACCTGCATTTGAGCCGGATGTCACGGGGTCATGCCAGCCTTAATTCTGCAGGATCTAGGTGAGACAGGATTCGAGTCCACCCCTGCGTAGTTTGCCAGCATGGAGGACGTCTTTCCCGGACGCGCCACTCGGTGATTACCTCGTATTGCGGATGTGGGACTTTGTTATCGAAGTTACACCCCGGTACGCCGCCCATTTCTATGACTCCACATAGATGGCACCACCGGAAACAGGAACTCAAGGTCCAGATACATGATTTATTGGACAGGGGTTTCATTAGACCGAGCACTTCACCATGGGGCGCTCTAGTTCTGTTTGCGAAAAAGAAGGATAAGACCCTTCACCTATGTATCGACTATCGATAGTTGAACAGGGTTACGATTAAGAATCAGTATCCATTACCGAGGATTGATGATTTATTGGATCAGTTGAGAGGGGCGCATGTCTATTCCAAGATAAATCTCCATACCAGTTATCATCGTACCGAGAGTTAGGAGGCATATATCCTCAAGATGTAAATGCTAGATCGCTGTGGAGGTGCATCTTCTGGGAGTTTACAATGATGCTTTCTTGATGGACGAATGCTCCAACTAAGATTCATGGATCTCATGCATGTGGTGTTCCAACCCTATTCGATCGGGGCTTTGTTGTGGTCTTTGTTGACGACATCTTGATCTACTCCTAGTCGGAGGAGGGGCATGAGGATCATTTGAGGATTTCTCCCGATTAGTTGCGCCTATGACTAGATTGACCCGGAAGGAGGTCAAGTATGAGTGGAATGACTTGTGTGAGAGGGCATTCCAAGAGTTAAAAATGAGGCTTACATCAACTCCTATTCTGATAGTCCTAAAAGGAAGGAAAAGGCACACTCAGATATTGCGATGCCTCCCAAGGATCTGACTCGGGATGTGTTCCGATGCAATCGTGAGGAGTGGTAGCTACGGTTCACGACAAACTTGAAGAACCACGAGCTAATTACCCTACGCATGACATGCAGCTATCGTTATAGTCTTCTTTGAAGATACGGCTACCACTATTTATATGGTGAGCACTGAGGCATTTCGAACACAAAGTTGTCCATAAATTTTTAAGGTGTTTCGACGGCCTAAGTTATGTAGCCCGAGAATTAAAGTTAGTCTACTCGACGAGAGCTACGAGTAGGTACCAAGAACGGGAGGATTCGATGCTTCACGCTCCAAGAGGTAGGGGTTTCTCCTACTCGGGTTCCTTTGCATTTAAGGGTCGTGTGGTGGTGTCTTGCCCCAAGGGAAATGTTTGGTTGCAATTTGAACCAAGGGAAATTACCCTATTTTGATCTACGCATTAGCCAGACCTTAGGACTGGTTTTTGGGTTGGAATTAAAGGGAATTTGGCAGTGAGTCCTTTAGGTAAATTGTAGCCTCATCAGTGAGCTTGATGTTAGAATTTTAAATTACCCAAATCGAACCTCTATAGCCTGGGTTATATCCGGCTAATTCTGAATGCTAGAGGTCAAGAGTTGTAGGTCGCCGACCAAAGTCGTACCCGCGAGGTTAGCCTACTGTAGGTCACCGACCGAAAGTCACGGCCAAAGGTCGTACCGCCAGGAGGTCAACCACCCAAAGGTTAGCCGGCTAGGCTGGCTAATTACGCGAGACCTCCAACCGGCAACCATAACTCTTCGCTCAAACTCGATTCGAAAGTGTTCGACCTGCGGAAATCCCATTTAGTCAATATTCCATCCATGTACATGTGGAGGGATGTATGTGATCATAACCTTGCTGAAAATCTATATTTTTCACAAAGTGTGCAGGTTGCTTGGTTGTGTCGATGTGAATAGCCGGGTTTTGACATGACCATTGCATGGCATGTTGTAAGCTATTGTATTGGGTAGGAATTTCCATGTGTTAGCCTAAGGAAGGTTGTATGACATTATTTGTTTAGTCATGGATTGATGAATGCTAATGCTTGATACAAGATATATATATTGGCATGAAATATGGTGAACTTGTGTGCTTATGATATATGTTTGCATGGTACTTGACATGAAGTACAACTGAGAAGAATGGTTCATGTAGTGTGCATCATACATGTAACATGAGAACATGCAGTGGCATTAGCATTGCATATCCACAGGGACATCACATAATGTTGGGTATTTGTGCATGGGTATGGTCATCCATCATCAATGTTGATGAATGGGTAGTGAGCTCGTACTTTGGACAACGTCCAATCAATGTCTCACGGTTTAAACATAAAAAGTGAAATATACTTAATGTGGGCAGAGCAAGAAGGGGGTCGTTAATCCCCTCGTGAAAAAAAAAAAATCCGAACATGGGTAAGACCCGCACAAGGATCCGGGAAGTTATGTTGCCTAAAGAAACACACGGTCATGCTTTATCACATAGACTTCGTGTTGTGTGATAGAGTCGGATTGACTAGGATTGGTTGCCCATTGGCACTTGCATTGGGTACCTGAGCCTGAGGGCTCGACATGGGTCATTGGTAATTACCAGTGATCGGGCTTTTCACACTTAGCATACGTGATGTGCGAGGAGTCGTGAGTGACTCGGATATAAGGCATGATGACATTTCATGCATGACATGACATCTATGCAGATTTTACTTAGATGTGTGTTTGATGTGCCATCATTGTACGTAAAATTTTGGGACGTGAGTAAATTTCTCAGAGTCATTCTCTACTGGGTTTTGCTCACCCCGTCGTGGGAGCCCCTTTCAGGTACAGGTCCGGTGCAAGCGTCTGACCCGCATATAGGACCGCATGCGGGATGAGAGCTGGATGAGGCTTTGTTTTGTTTTGTTTTTGTCATGTATTATATTCAAGCAGAACATGTATACCTTTTTGTTGTATAAAAGGATTGTTAAATGGATCATGATTAAAATAATTTATCATATATTTTTGTATTCGGGAAATTAAATATGCAAGAATGGGTCTCAATATATGGACAAATGGGTGTGATATCGGGACACCCAATATTCATAGGTTTCGTAGGTTGATTCAAGTTGTCAAAGCACCCCGATGCGTGTCACAAACCTTATCAAAAGAAAAAATATAAAATATATACAAACTATAAAAAACAAGACAATACTTCAAAACCAAAGAAAGAAATCAAATGTTTTAAATGTGGTCAAATGGGTATAGCCCCAAATTGCAAAAATGAAATTATCGTTTTTCGATAATGAATATCATTTAGAAGCCTCTGAATAAAGTATTTCTTCACACAATTCCAAAAACGATAATTCATAATCAAAAGAAGAATTGAATTTAAAGAATAAAATAGAAAATTACCTTTGTCAACTCAACATGTTAACTACAGACCAAGAAATACTAATAGACATGATAGATCACATAGAAGACAAAGAAACAAAAGCAAAATTTATAAGGAAAATAAAGGAAAATTTTAATACAAATACCTTACCACTACAAAATACTTATAGATTCAAAGATATAATGAAACAATTTGAAATTAAAAAACGTATAACAATACAAGATCTACAAATCAAAATAAAACAAATCAAAAAACAAATTGAAGAATTAAAAGTCTTTACTCAAAATATAGATTCAAGACTTCAAAATATTGAAAATCAAGAAATATCTTTAAAACATCAAACTACTGAAAACTAGAAAATTTTGTCAATTCAATAACCATAGTTGAAAAATAAAGATGGTATACAAAAATTACCTTAAAGATATATCCTAATTATCAAGCTACTTTTGTTGCCTTGATTGATTCAGAAGCAGATCTAAATTGTATACAAGAAGGATTGTTCCCTGCTGTATATTTTACCAAAACATCTTAAAAACTTTCAACTTCTAGTAATGTACCTTTACAAGTACAATACAAAATACCAAAAGGACAAAAATGCAAAAATGGAGTATGCATCAAAACATCATTTTTACTAGTAAAAAATATTAGTCATCAAGTTGTTTTAGGAACTCCATTCCTAACATAGTTATATCATTTTTATGTAGATAATAAAGGATTAAATACAAAATTCAATAAACAAGATTTAACATTTGATTTCATAAAAGGAAAAAAATCAAAGAAATAAATCAAATTCAAGATAAGATAAATCTTATTCAAAATAAAAAACAACAAATCAAATTTCTCAAAAAGGAAATCCAATACAAGAAAACATAAAAAATAATAATTACAGTCAAAACAAATACAAGAAAGAATCCAACAAATAGAAAATTGATTATGTTCCTCAATTCCAAATGCTTTTTGGAATAGGAAGCAACATATGGTTTCTTTACCATATGAAAAAAAATTTACCGAAAAACAAATTCCTACCAATGCAAGACCAATTCAAGTGAATCCAGAAATGCTTGAATGTTGCAAAAAAGAAATTCAAGACTTATTAGATAAAAATTTTATAAGGTCAAGTCCTTCTCCATGGAGTTGTGTAGCTTTTTATGTTCAGAAAAACTCTGAATTAGAAAGAGGAACTCCAAGATTGGTAATAAACTATAAACCCTTGAACAATGTATCTAAATGGATTAGGTATCGTATACCCACAAAAGAGATTGATCAACATCATACAATGCAACGACTTTTTCAAAATTTGATAGAAGTCTGGTTTTTGGAAAATCCAAATTAAAGAAGAAGATAAATACAAAACCGCATTCACAGTTCCATTTAGACATTATGAATGGAATGTAATGCCATTTGGACTTAAAAAATGCGCCTTCAGAATTTCAAAATATAATTGTGACGCCCCAAACCCGGGGTGTCCGTTGACTACCCGTCAACCCGCGGAAAACTACAGGTCTCTCTTCATGAGACCCATACCTGTGCAAAAATGGCCACTTGGGCCTACATATCCTACTCATAAAATGTATATTTTATACAAAATGATTTAATTACAATTGTATTTAATTACAATTTATACAAAATTGGGCCTCTTGCCCATAGATTCTACAAAAAAACGGAAAATACAAGATAAGGCCATCTTGGCCGTTTCTTCGCCTCTAAACCCGGATGCTTCCCATCCCCACTCGCGAGTCTCACACCGGGGTGAAATGTTCTAATACCGGTGAGCAAAGCCTAAGAGTGGAATTTCCTACTGGGTTACTCCCACCTGCGCAATGAGCAATGGCACACCAAACATACAACCTATGCTAATATATCACCATGCATATATTAACAATTTAAATCCCATACATCATGTTATTCGCTTTATAATAATAACAAAACTTAGCTCACATGGGCTATAGCACAACCAAATTCATCTGAACCGCCCACAACATCACACACACAAACATGTTATTTTCATGGCAATAACACAACACCACACAAATCAAGCAATCACAACAAACTGGGTGGACTGCCCAAAACACTTCCAGGATTTTCTTAATCCCGGTCCAGCTTTTGAACCGAAACCACGGCCATCCGTGCCTCAACAAATCCCTATCCATTACATAACCCTTAAGCAAAGAGGTACAAGTAGGAGAAAAACCCCTACCTTCCGGGCTCACGAAACTCCCAAATCCTGGGTGACTACACGTAGCCCCGACGTAGACCAACTTTGCCCCTTGCGCCGGGCGAGCCGACGGTCCGATCGACGTAGATCTGCAGAGTTCTGACTTTCTCTCTCTCTAAAAAAAAAGATCCATCCTCTGCAGATCTTTTCTTTCTTCCTCCCTACGCTTCCCTTTCGCTTTGTTTTATTCCTCCTCTCTTTGTTTTTCTTCTTTTTCATTTCTCTTCTCATTTCTCTTTCTTTTTCTCCTCATTTCTCCCCATTATCACCTTTCTCTTTGACTTTCTCTCCTCCTTTTTGAATCATTATACGTATGAGACAAAAATGAGGAAATTTCCTCCTCACCTTCCTCAAACCAAACATGTGGCTCTCCATTTTTCTTCATTTTCTTTCTATTTCTTAATTCTCTTTTATGACATCATGCACTCAAGTGGCTCATTGTGAGCCATGGGATCATGCCACCCATGTGGCTCAATGTGAGCCATTTCTTTATGCCATGTCATGTCTTCGAGGTGCCATGTGGCATCCTCTAACCTTGCCATGTGTCATCCGACACCCCACGTCTCGAAAAACTTGAAATCCCGACCACCTCGGAATCCAACGAAATTCGACGTGGTTACTAAATTTCACGAGACGATTTCAACGGAGAAGTCCGTTTCGTCATCTGAGATCTAGAAAAATTCCGGATTTTTACCGAAATTACTATTTTTCCTTCCTTAGGAAATCTGGATTTTCCTGGGTCTCACAATAATGACGACATTTTTAATTATTATACTTGGTGTTCCATAGTATACATTGTGACACCCCAAAACTCCGGGGTCCTCGTTTGACCACTGTCAACTCGCGAAAATTCACTGTGGATATCGAGCGCATTCGATACGCACTGTTATGTCCCATGTATCAGGATCCATAATTTTAACAAAAATCGGACAGAGCCTCCTTTGTATGGGGAACTCTATCCAAAATCCAACCTATACAAAATATAGTAACATGGCCCATCCGAGGCCCAATATAATACAATGACCTCACCGAGTCCACTCATGAGAAAAAATGACCACACAAGGTCCATTTATCCATGTTCGTTTAAAACATACAAAATTATATTTAAAACAATTCATAAGAGTTTAATTACAACACTATTACAAATATTACACATAAGAACAAGATTGTTCCAAAATATTTTACAAAATGGTAACAAAGTCACATGTCGGCCTTCTTCACGCTATGGCCTCACTGAGCGCCAGCTCCACCGGCGGTCTCCGTCTCTACACCCGAAATAAGCTTCCCATATAGTGAGCCACGCCATCAGAGTAAACTTCCTACAAGGGTTACTCCCTACCTAAGTACACATGCAATGGTCATGTTCCACAATTCACACATTCCAAACAAGATTATGCAATCATAGGTTGGAATTCTACATGCCATGAGATGAGATGAGAGACTCAACCATGTACCATGCCCCGAGCCCTCACCAACTCCCATCACACCCGACTCCTATCACACAATGCCAAAGCCCATGCGTCATAAAATCCATCATTTCTAGATTACATCCAATGATCATTTTATAAAACAAATTCACTTGTTTTCGAACCAAAAGCTTTTTAGATGTTACACCTCAATGATCATTTATATTCAAAACCATGTGTCTTTAGTAGCGACCGTGGGTCTCATCGGCTTCCTGCCTTCCTATACTTTCACAGGCTTTCACCGTTGGACACATGTGTATAACCAAAAGAATGCAGGTTTTCACCCGAGGGGGTATCATCCCTACTTGCCACACCGACACATATTTTCATTTTCATGTATGCAACCGTGCGACCCTATTGAACGTTGTCCCACCGTACCGAGCCCACCCAATCAAACACCAAACGCAGTGTTGATTATAACCATGCACTCACACCCATTTCATGCAATGTCTCTATGCATATGCAATGGGATGTGCCATTTCATGCCTATACCGTGTCACATATATGATGAATGCTATATGGAAAATTCTACTCATGCATATCACCTATGCATCATGGACAATTATATCAATCAGCATAAAATTTCCAAACGATCACACATTTCATGTCAACATATTTGCACACACATATATCATCATCAACAAGTCATCACCAATCAAGCAATGACATACTTTTATCCTCTAGGCCAAATTGTGACATAACATGTCCACAAATAGTTTACAAAAAGTGCTCAAGTAAATGGCCTTATACATACACAAAATCATCACATGTCAATACATTAGGACACACGTATTGACCTCCAATCAATTACCACCAAGCAAGTCACTCAAACTCAAGCAATGACAACTTGATCCTCAAGCCCAGTTGTGGCATAGAGATACCCATAAAACATTCCACACAACAATCCATAATAGACCACAGAATAGTTCCAAACTTAGTTCAGAAACTAGTCCCCTAAGAGTCCCAAAATCTAGACACAAACCATTAAACAGCCTAAGTTGTAGCAGTCCCGAGAAATGCACCATAACTTGAGCTATACAGGTCCAATTTGAGCCTACATCAAGTTTATAGATGCATCTATAATTTCCATGGAGAACACTAGTCCAAATTCTCTTTTTTTCCCAACCGAAAATCAATCCCAAAATCTGAACAGTGTATGGGGTCAAAACAAGGCAGCTTGTGGCTATCCCAAAAAATGGACCATAACTCGAGTTATAAAGGTCTAATTTGGGTGATTCAAAAGCCTAACATCAATTTCTTAGATACAGCTACAATTTCCATGAAGGACACTAGTCCAATTTCCCCATTTTTCCAGACCGAAAATTAGTCCCAAAATCTGGATAGTATGTAGGGTCAAAACAGGGCACTATTCCCACATCCCCAAAATTTTGCCAAACAGCCCCTTAAGGCATAAAACACAACCAAACAGCCCTTATAGTGGAAAATAAATCAAAGTAAGAAGAATCCCTACCTCTTGGAGTGTAGAAGAAAATCTAGAAGTCATGGACAACTACAAGCCGAACCTTTGATTTTCGAACTCCTTAAAATCTCGATCACAATCCCATGTTTTTCGATGCCGTGTAGCCCTCGTTGAGTAGATAAACTTTCGTTCTTGGCAGACAAATTCCGATCCACGTGCGAACTCAGGTGGGTCGAAGAGAAGTTTGGATTTTTTTCTCTCTCTCCACGACCAAACGATGAAAATGTAATCTTTACGCCCCAAAATGATTTTTAACCCCTTTTGATTTGACATGGCTCATGTGCGCCACGTGTCCCCGACTCGTTCGAGTCCCTTTTTGCTCCGAAATAATTTATTTCGTCCCAGTTCAAGCTCAATTTATTTTAATGAACTTGCCAATTATTTTTCACTTTGAGATTTTCTCAAAAATCCCTTTTTTAGGTCACTTTAAACCTTCGGCCTTTGAAATTGTGAAAATTCGACGTCTCGAATTAATGAGAATTTAATGCAGGTAACACAGAAGATTCTGAGACAAATCCAAGGTGGTCTGTTTTGTTATCAGAGATATAGAAAAATTTTAGGTTTGCAACATGTACTATAACGGCAATTTACCGTTTTGCCATTTTTTGGAAAAATTCAAATTTACCCAGGTTTTACATACATTGATGATGTTCTTATATTTTCAAATTCTATTGAAGAACATTTTCAACAATTAAGAATCTTTCAAAAAATTATCAAAGAAAGACTAGTGATTTCAGCTCCAAAAATGAAGATATTTCAAATTCAAATAAGATTTTTAGGATTTAAAATTTATCAAGTGAAATTAAAACCAATTCAAAGAGCTATTGGTTTTGCAAAAAAATTTCCATATGAGATTAAGGATAAAAATCAACTGATGTTTTAGGAAACTGCAAAGTTATGTTTCCAAATTTTATCCAAATCTTAGGACATCCATCAAACCTTTGTTCCAAAGGCTTAAGAAAAACCCTCTTCCTTGGATAGGAGATCATACTAAGATAGTCAAACAAGTCAAAACTCAAGTTAGGAGCTAGCATGGGTATATTTTGAATGCTTCTCTCCTATCTAGAAACCAATGCTTCACGACCTTAGGATATGATGGAATTCTCAAACAAGATTTGAAGAACAAAATCTCCATTGTCCGTTTTCATTTAGGAATATGGAATAGTTCACAACAAAATTATTCTACTATGAAATATGAAATTTTAGCTATAGTTCTTTGCATTCAAAAATTTCAAAGTGATTTTTTTAACAAAAAATTTCTTTTACAAGTTGATTGTAAAAGTGCTAAAGAAATCTTACAAAAGGATGTTCAAAATCTAGTTTCCAAACAGATTTTTGCTCGATGGCAAGCTATTTATCTGTTTTTTATTTTGAAATTGAGTTTACAAAAGGATCTTAAAATGGTTTACTGAGTTTCACAACTCACGGGAATTCTTACGGGAAAATGACAAACTATCTAAACAACATTACCAAGAGTCTTGCGATGCCAAAGGCTGAAGTTCATCGAACTACTTTGTTATTTTGAATTTTGTTCCCAAACCTCAAACTTCAAGTTCCTAAACTCACCTTTATTATAGAAAGAAATAAAGTAGCTTACTCTCCGTGTTGGAAGCCTGTCATTTATCAACTTGAGGAGAATTTAATTTTTCAAACTCTTTCAAAAGGGCAAATACTTTGTTAATGATATTTCAAAAAGCACAGAAAATTTCTGAATTATCGCAAACAACGGATACTTAGTATGGACCATTGTCAAATCAAAAATCTTAGAAGGTCTGAGCATTGCATATTCAAATACAAAATTTTGAAAATTATTTCGAGAAAGGCTGATTGGGGACAATCCTTCACTTGAGAAAACTTTGTTCCTCAAACCTTTGATTATTTAGATTACAAGTGCATGGTCTGACACATTTTGCTGAACCATCCTTATTAAGTGGTTTTTTAGCTGGGAGAAAATTTTCAAAACAATTTTCCAAATTGGTTTCAAGAATGGTGGTTCTTCATGGGAGCCACTCCAAATTTTTTTTGCTCTAAAATCAAAAAGTCTTTTGATTTTTTCAAATCAAATAGTGATAATTTTTTCTCATCTGGAAATAGCTATTCATTTTACTTTTGTTCTTAGTTTGGAATCCCTTGGATTCTATGCTAGAACTTTACTTCTCACTATTTATGTTCAGCCCCTTTTCCCTGAGCATTTGGTAAGGGAATTCAAAATTAAATGGTGGGAAGCCTTCAAAATCTCTAATTCTGAACCTTTTATTACATCCAAGAGAATATGGGTTGGTTACAAAAACCCCGAAAACTCCCTCAAACCCTCTCTTAACCACACATGTGAATTTTAAACTCCTCCAAAATCCTATTTTCCTTCAAAATCAGCCTATAAAACCAATCTCCACAAACTCCAAGAACATATTGCAAAAACTTTATCACAACTCACAAATTCTGATAAGGACAATGATGACACAACATCCACTTCAAGAAAATCAAAATGAAGACATGTGTTATTACCCCCAATACACTCCTCTCGAGTAATGAGATTTTAATTTTCAAATCCCTGGTGAATAGGGAAATCAATTTGTTAAAAATCCCAAAATTCCAAACTTTTCACTTAATTGTTGATCGCTTTGTATTAGAATCAGAAAGAGAAGATCAGCCGGGGTTTAAATGGTCGTGTGATTGATGACAAAATCTGTCTAAGTTCATTAAAGATAGTCATCCAGAGAGCATGATCATCTTTATGAAAATCATATATCAAACAGTGAAACTAGTTGCCCTTATCTTCCACACATTACAAGGCGCTGAAAATGCTAGCACGTAAAAAACCTTTTAGGACTTGAGTTCTTCACGTCCCTCACAGATGCAAGGTATTGAGTTGGCACTTTCCGAACGATTCTCCAAATCCGGTTGGATTTCAAATGTTTTCAAGTCCATGAACTTCAAAGGGTTTCAGTCACCCAGAGTTTCTTTAAAGGTGAGTCTTGGAAGAGAGAAGGCGAGTTAGAGTGAATGCACTAATTGTAAGGTTTTCTATTTGAGAGACTAGCTTAGGCTTTGTTGTTCCGTTCTGTATCAAATTCAAAGTTTGTATCTTCAAATATTATAAGTTTTATATTTCAAATAAAGTTTAGTATTTTCAATTTAAATATTTGTGTTATATTCTACTGAGTTAATAGTTTATTATTATTATTAAGTGATGTATTATAATTTAATTATCATAACCATGTTTGTACCAATATTTTTATCCAAATTTTCCATAATATTCTATTAGAAAAGCATTATTATTCCCGCAATTAGTGTTGGTTAGCCTTAGTATGTGTTAAATTCATCCGTAAAATCTAGATAAGGTAATTGGTCCCACCCGGTTGTTGGAAGTATAACGAGGAAGTATAGGATAGGATGTAAATTTGATCAAATTTGTTGACAAGTTCCAATACTAGTAAGTCTAATACTGAATAAACAACTCAAAAATTTACAAGAATATCTTTCAAAAATTATGAAAATAAACTTTTGTCTCAATAGAAAGGGTAGAGCAGTATATAAAAAATTGAAATACGAGCAAAATGTAAAGAACTTTACAAAGTAGGAAATTGGGAATTGGCAGTGCTAAATCAAAGTTTAAAGAAAATACTCATTCAATAGGTTTAGAAATAAAAACTATTATTGAATTATTGAATCTCAAAATTTTAGAACCAATACAAAGAAAAATATAAATTCTTTCATATAGGAGCAATCAGATTAACAGCAAACCTTTGCAATAGATTAGGTTTAGATAAACCTATTTGTATTTGTCTAAGAGGTGCTAGACATAACCAATTTCAAGATTCACTTTTAGGTTTGATGCAAGCAAATACATCATTTGGACCGATGTATTTTACTTGTTACTAAAACCTAGAGTTAGATTGTATGAATGATCAAAGCATTCATAAAGCTTTGACCGTAAACATTCAAACACAAAATTACGATATGGATCAAAGATCTAGAAATGTCCTTAGTTTACAGAGTTTACTATAAGGTAATGACTGTGGTAGTCAATCCAAATTGCTTGTTATCATCCCCTAGGGATCAAACTTTAATATGGCAAGCAAATGAAAAGAATTCTACAGTAATAATACCAAAACCTATTCCATGGGAAAGTTTAACACAATCCAAAGAATGGAATTTCAAACAATTATTAGCCCCAAAACCAATAGAAGAGCCAAAACTTCTATCCATAGTAGAAGATGGCCAAGGAAATGTGCAAATTAACTTTGAACGAAGAAAATAATCTCCCTAGAAGATCTTGATACTTCAAATTAACATGATTAGGACTCCTTCAAATAGATCTAATGTTCAATCTAATTTCCAATCAAGTTTAGAAGAAGTAGATTTTTCTTCAACACTTCCAAATTTAAAATACAAACGTCAAGAAAATATTTCACCTGAAATGTCACCTACTCATTCTCAAATAATGTCATGATGAACGCTCAACTCATGATAGTGACAAAAAATATTTAAGATAGACAAGAATATTTTTAAACAAAAATGAGGCAAAATAAAAAAATACACAAAGACAAAAGTAAATGGTTTTTCTCAAAATTAACAAATGAACCAAAAAGAATGTTTTAAAAAAACAATGGTATCAAACTATAAAAATGAATATTCCAATGTTTACCTATTTTTGATATTTGCCGGCAAATAATAATAGATTATCTTTTGCGAGAAAAGGTGGACCACTAGCCACGAAAAGAAAGTAGTATCAGCCCATCCTCCTTTAGAAGAAGTAATAATCAAAGTTCAAAACTCTAAAGTAATTGCTTCCCCTTTCAAAAAGATAAATGCAAAAGATGATGAAAATAGAAATGCAAATTTAAAAGACATAAAAGGTCTTCAACAACAAAATAATTTTACAAATCAAATTTTAGGTATTATTGCAACTCAAATGGATAGATTTGAGAAAAATATGCCTAAAGTATTACCAACAAAGTCAGATTATGACAAACCATTTTTCAAACCTCTAGAAATAGCCAAACCCATAAAATTTGGAAACAACAAGAATGAAGAACTTTACAAAATTCTAGCAAAAAAGTTAGAAGCAGTGAAGTTCAAACCACCTGACACTTCATCTTCAAAACAACAAATAAATTATTTAAGTGGAACTAATTCTGAGTTTTAAAATAATGACAATGAATCAGAAATTTCCAATTTTAGTAAAAAAATTGATGATGACTTACAAATAAATAGGATAACATCATAAAAATTCCAAATTGGTATGAGTGGGGAGTTGGAATTTTCTAGCCCCATTTTCCGTCTAAAGATGGGGATTTTGTTTGATATTGCATTTGTCCTTTTATCTAATTTTCTAGCCCTTGTTTTCCATACAAAAAAACATAAATAGGAAATTTGATTGAATTTTTTCCATTCTGATTTTTACAGGAATCATCTTTGAAAAATATGCCAATAGAGATCATGTCATCTGAGAATGTTCCTTCAAGGATCACAAGGTAAAACTCAAAAACAAGAATTGGGGATTCCTTTCCATGGAAATACAATTTGAAAAACTGACTCTTAGATGAAATCCATTGCAGATGCTTAGAAGGATTCAAATCGGTTCATAATCTACTTCTGATGCCAGACTTAAACCTCATATGATGAAATCCAAAAATAAGGATCACGAACAAGAAAATAAAAAGAAGCAAGAAAAACAAGAAGTAGAATCAGAAACATCAAAGCCTGAACCACAACCACCACAGCAGCAGCCACAACAACAAAAGTTTATTTGTATTGGGTTTTCTCTTGTTTATTTACTAATGAGACCCTCCATATCTCCTTCCAATTTTATTTCTTCTATTGGGTCAATCTATTTTTCAATATTAAATAAAGTTTTAGTTAATTGTGGCAAAATTGGGGCTGAATAAGTGTATGCAAGCCAATTCCTTTTTGGGTTTCCTTTTTATATTTTATATTTATATTTGTGGTATTTATTATGTTTTAAGTTTGATAATTTTGATCATTTCAAGTTTGTTCTGATAGACTTCTGAAAGGATTGACTGTCTTTTTTTTCGAATTGATTGATTACTTAAATTCAACACTATGGTATTCTTCCATTCTAAGAGCTATGAAGGCAAGTCTCCATATTTATCACCATATTATAGTAGTGAATAAAAATATTCTTTTACTTTATTTTATTTCCTTTTAGTGCTTTTATAATTTAGAAAATATTTTTTATATTGATTTATTTTAAATATAGAAAAAATATAATAAGAATTTACCAATTTGAATTCAAATATTTATTACACTTCAATTAAAATCACCATTTTCTAACCAAACTTAGGAACTTTTTTATCATTAATTAGTTTTTATTCAAAGAAAAATATGAGATATAATATGTACCAAATTAAATTTTTAATTTTTTAATTATTATTTTATTTTTCTAGAAACTAATAAAAATAAAATTATGAGGGTAATTGCTTGCTGGGTTAGTTTTTTATTTTAATTTGGTTGAATTTTCATTTTGAAATGACTAAAAATTTCACAATTTTGTTTTTTAATTTTTATAATTAAATTTTATTCTTTTTTAATATATCATTAACTTTACAATATATCATACTAATATGTTCTTTCATAAATTTGTTCTCACGAAGACTAGAACCTTGAACACCTCCCCTCCTTATATTTGCCTAAGCTCTTAATCACTTGGGTTAGGTCTTATTGACTATAATTTAAAATTTTATTTTAAACAAATATGCTATATAATTTGAAAATGGAATATCAAATAATATATGGGAGGTTAAAGATACTTTTGAATTCTTAAAAAATATTTCACTCTTTATCTACACTCATCCATAATTTTGTCTTTTTTTGAAAGAACTCATCCAAAAAATTTTCAAAAAATAATTAAACATTTTCTTTTCAAAACAAAAGGTAAATTGATAAAAATTAAAGGAAATTAATAAGAAAAATGTACGAGAAAAAATACTTCATGCCACAATTCATTAATAATATAAATATTTCATGAATTAAATTATGATTCGTTTTTTAGGTTTTAATACAAAATAACACATCAACTATTTTATAAATACAAAATTGAATAAATTAATATATTTTTTTATAACAACTCAAAGAATTTTCAAATGAATGTTGATTAAATCAATTATTAAGTCGGGATATGAACGTTACCAAAGACCTAACCTGCCTACGTTGTTCAGATGACATGTGAAAGGGAGGGGTATGTGCCTGAGTCAAGAATGTATCACGCTGACGTAATCCAAAATAAATACTTGCCAAAAAAAGTTTATAAAATTATTTTAATAATAATGAAGATGAATAAAGTGACCAGATAATTATATCATAAACACAAAGAAAGTGAAAATAATTATAAATATTATGATTATTAAAAGAAAATATATTTTTCAAAAAATAAAAAATAAAATTATATATAAATTAATTAACTAAATATCTCATGGGTTTAGTACAAAAGATTTTTTTTAGGTATAGTACAAAAGAAATTAACAAATATTTAAATTAAAGTTTGACAAATGTCATAAAGATTAACGTGGTATTTATTGTAATTAAGAAAATTCAATAGAAAATAATTTTGCTATCAAAAAATTTGACGTTGAAAAATGTAATGTTATTTATATGTCATCCCAACAAATTTTTTTTCATTACAATTCAATTTCAAGGTAGTAAATTGTCCCACAAAGATTCAAACCTCAACCTCCTCCTTACATTTTCACAAACAAACGAACGTTTTACCACTTAAACTGCCAGTTACTTTAATTCCATCCCAATCATTTTTTAAATTTGATTTTATATGTCATTAAAAATATAATCGTTTCTCCTTAGCTTTCAATTATTAAAAAAAATGAAATCATAAATTCACTTATTTATTACTATTTTTTTAATATTAATTATTTCACGTGCATCAGTAGCACGTGTACACTTACTAGTACTTAAAGAGAAACAAGACGTCATAATCTCTCATTTTCAAGGAAACAAGAAATTTTTTTTCTAGTTAGTTTGTTTTTGGACATCCAGTCGTTACTATTCACCATGTTAAATTAAAAACATAAATTTATTCAAAAAATAAAATTATAAAATTAATTTGATTTTTTTTTTTTTTGACAACTAATGTAAAACCGCAAATTTGAATCTTTTCTGAAAAACAGAAACTAAGAATCAGAAATGAAAGTACAAGTCGCAAACCTAAAAATTTTCTGTGATTTCCAGACGAAGAACTTAACTTACTATCGATTCGTCTCACGGAATCTAGCTACCTGTATTTAATTTCACACTCCGAGATACGAATTTTCACGATTTTCTGATAACAAATACCTAAATGACCTAAAATAAGGATTTTTAAGAAAATCTCGGTTAGGAACTATCTTAAGTAAAAGCCTACTTAAAATAAATCGAATCCTAAACCTGACAAAATAAATCGTTTCTTGTGCGTTAAACCCGACTCGAAGAAGTCAAAGGGCCACTACACGACAAAGTAGCTGCTTTTAAGTCATGGATATGTTAGACAAAAGAGATTTTTGGGAGAAAATGAGCCCATTTTTCTGCTTTTTGGCCGTAGAGAGAAGAGGGAGAGAAAGGGAGAAGTCAAAGACTTCTTTCGACGATCCATAAAGTTTCGTTGGTCAGAATTCGTCGAACTAAGAACCAAAGTTCATCATCTCAATGAGGGTATCAAGGCATGCGCATCAAAACTATGTGGATTTCCACCAATATCCAAAGGAGATTTGGGAAATCAAAGCTCGGGGCTTACGAGGTGTTCTCGAGACCTCCTTCCTAGCTCTACTACGCTCAAGAGATAGCGATTCTCCTACTTCGTTTATTCCTACTTTTACTGATTAAAATTTTATTTAGTATTGATTTAAGGCTGCTTAGCATTAATTCTACCCTAGGGGTTGTTTTCGGGGTTGATTTAAGGGTCAAGAATATTTACCCTAGGTTGTTTCGAGGGTGATTTAAGGGCTGTTTACATTAATTTACTCTTAGTAATATTAAGGCCGATGTAAGGACTGCTTGCTTTAATTTATCCCCTATGAGCCATTCTGGGGGCTTATTTAAGGGCTTTTCGCAAGTAATTCTACCCTTGTGGTAATTTAAGGGTCAAGGCATTTATTCTTACCCATAGGCTTATTCAATGATAAGGGTCGGTTACATTAATTCTACTCCATCGCTTAGGTAATGTGACATGGGTTGTTCGCTTACCCTACCCTTAAGGGGCTATTTAGTACGTTGTGTGGGTCGCTTTTGTGAGCATTTTATATGTCAGCATCTGGGCTCGAGTTAAAGTTGTTATTACTTGATTTTGTAATAACATGATTCGATTAATCATTGTCACTTAACGCCGATATATTGTTTATATATCGACATCGACAATGTTTGTTTCTTGAGATTATATGCATGTAATATAATTTTCCATGATACATGGTAAAATGTATGAATTAAATTGTCCATATAGCATTCATCACATATGTGATGACATCGATACGCATTTATGCATCACATTGCAGCATGCAAAGGAGACATCGCATTTACGTGTGATGAGTGCATGGTTGAAATCAAACACCGTGATTCGGGTGATTGATAAGTGGCTTCGCATCATTGACAAAGTCCAACAGAGTCGCACTGCAAATGAAATGGAAAAACTGTGGTCGTAATAGCAAAAGGGCTGTACACTCCCCTCGAGCGAAAAGCAATCTTGATCGGGTTCATACACTCCAAATGTCGGTGTTCAGTCAGAGAAAGGCACGCTAAGCCGTGAGACCCCGAAATTCGCCGTCGAAAAGACACATGGTTTTGTATATGAAATGATCATTCGAGGCTTCACATCCAAAAGCTTTTGGTTTATAAATAAATGATTTGTTTCAAAATTATCATTTGATGTTCGTATCAGACGGTGTGGGGCGGGTGTGACGCCCCACTCTCGGGGTCCCGTTGGATTCACCGTCAACTCATGCACACTTCAGGTCTCATATCACGAGACTCCATATGAGTAAAATGGTCACATCGCCCATACATCCATACTCACAAAATGTATATTTTATTCAAAAGGAGTTAATTTATAATCGTATTTAATCGTAATTTGCACAAAAAAAAAAACTTGATCGGTTTTGCACTTACAAATACATAAATAAGGCTAGCTCGCGCATTTATTCGCCTACTGGCCTAAATGCGTCCCATAACTTCGCTCTATGAGCGCCCATCTACCCGCACTGGCCCCGCACCAAAAGAGGGATCCTACCGACGAGGTGAGCAATGCCCAACAATGGAATTTTCCTCCTACACGGGTTACTCCCCACCTAAGTGCTCATGCAATGGCACACCAAACATTCAAGCAAAACATATATGTTCCTACTCAAATGTCTACATGATATGGATGAGAATGTGACCTAATCTAATTCCCATGTCTCGGTTCTCACCGACTTCACGTATACCTGCTCCAACGCTAGGTATCACCGCTTTCAAACAAAATATTTTTGTTCGAAACCTCATACCGAGTTTCGGCAAGAATATATTTGGACTACTCTCCGAGGCGAATCAGCTGGATCATTTTTCCTCCGAAATACGCGTCGCCCGGCATTTAACCGTCGGGACCACTCAAGGCAATTCTTCTAAAATCTTCCTCAAATTCCTTTTCACAAACTATATTTCCATTTTCTTTTCTTCTGGGCCGCCACGACTCACACCTAATTTCCTAGTACGCTCTAACGCATACGAATGCAATATGCCATTTCCAAACAATTCATGTTAATGTATCAAGCATGCATATATATATATTAACGAGCAACATCAACATACCATGGATAATTATAATTGATACATATAATTCTCTTCCATGCACAACCCATGTTAATACATCATACAACATACATTAACATGTCATATTCACACTGCATGTTATTCACACAAGCCATAACACACAACAAGGTCACAATCTTGACTCATCAACAGCAGACTCACTCTACATCACAAGGTCCAATATTCAAATTGTCCGCAAGATCATTAACAAATTTAGAACTTGAACTCTGGGGCCTCTAAACCGGCCTCCTACATATAACAACCTACAACAACCTACCACATGCCATGCAATAGTCATGTTAAAACCCGGCTATTCACTTTGACACAACCAAGCAACCTGCACACTAGGTGAAAATCATCAGTTATAGCAAGGTTATGATCACCCAATGCCCTCCACAAAGACCTATCCGGAATGTCAGACCAACGGGCTTTCCGTAGAAATTCCAAGAACACCCAACCCAGATTCGGACGAAGAAGCAGGACCTTCCGAAGTCGAGGTCACAAATGACTAGGCAAAATTTACCCGACCAAATTTACCTTACTCCATTCCGAATGTCTTTCTACCGGGCTCAAGCACCCACTACCTCCAAAGGCATCCATCCGAAACTCGATCTAAATTCGCCGATGAGTCCAAGAACACCCGACCGGGAATTCATGGTAAAGAAGTTAGCGACTAAGTCGGGAGTCACATACGACTGCTTCGCCTTACTCCGCGTACTTAACACCTTACTCAGCTCGAATGCCCCTTTCCCACGGCCGATGCCCACTACCCTCCTAAGGCATCCAAATTTAAACTCACTCAATTCAAGCTATAAAGCTCAAGAACACCCGACCTGAGTTCGGACGTAAGAAGCAGGACCTTCCGGGTCGAGGTCACACATGACTAAGCAATCTTACTCGAGCAAAATTTACATTACTCTCGCCCGAACGCCCTTCCTAAATACCCGACACCCACGCCCCTCTTCTTCTTAAGGCATCCGATTGAAACTGACTACTTCGCTTTCCATGTAGTCCAAGAACACCCGACCGGATTCGCACAAGAAGTTATGACCTTCTGAAGTTGGAGGTCACACACGACTAAGCAGCCTTACTCCGTAGCCTACCTTACTGGGCTCGAACGCCCTTTCCTACTACCACCAACTCCAGCCTCTTAAGGCATCCGGCTACAAACTTGACTCAATGGGTTTTCCATAGAGTCCAAGAACACCGACCTGAGTCTGGATGAGAAAGCATGACCTTCCGGGTTAAGGGTCATGTAGGATCCTAAATGATGAAACCCATCCCGGTGAACCCATCCGAGATGAACTCCAGCTGGGTGAACCCGGGCCAGCGACTCCAAAATTTATAAATTTCTTCCACTAGACTGTTCAGGTAAACGGACCATAACTTGGGCTACAGAGGTCCGATTTGAGAAATTCAAAAGCCTAACATCAAGTTCACTGACTCATACAATTTACCTGAAGTACTCACTACCAAAATCCCCTTATTTCCTGGAATTCCAAAACCAGTTCTAAAGTCCTAATGTGTACTACCACAATATGGCAGCCTTCCCATGGTTCAAACACAACCAAACATTCCCTGGGGCAAAACAACCACACCTTCATTCATTTTAACTCTAACATAAAAATGGTACATTAAGGATACTATTTAGTCCTACAACCGCCTCCTCGGATCATCTGTGAACAAATCCCAAAATCTCAAGTACGCCGTCCTAAAGTCTGCGAATGGTTCACACTCGCCACTCACCCGCCTCGCACACAAAACCCAAGCCATCAATGGTCCTAACAAGGATTAAACCAAGTATGAGAAAACCCCTAACTCTTGGATTTTGTCAAAACTCCCAACCCAGCCTCTATACGGTTCCTCTGGCGTGAGGTTGAACTCTTCATCCGCTCCGCCTCGAAACCGCCCCCCACACCGATCGTTTCTGGGAAGTTTAGAGAGAAGGTGGAGTCTCTCTCTAAAAAACTCTCTCTTTCTCTTTCCTTTCTTTCGTTCTTTCTTTCTCCCATCCCACCTGCTTCTCGTCCAAGACGGGCCAAGAGCTTGTCCTCTCATCACATGTCCAATTTTCACTGGGTCTCAGATTTTCTTATCCTCTTATCCATCTACCACGGATTTCCTCCACGACATGATGCCACATGTCACCTATAACCATACTGAGCTCATTTGGCTTCGACTTTCACATCTCGACACGTGCTCAATGTGAGCCACTAACACCAACCACATGTCACGCATCACTCCTATGGGCCCTCGAAGAACGTGAAATTCCAACCGCCCCTAATTCACTAAATTCACCCTGTGATCTAGATTTCATGAGATGATTCCAATCTGCGGGAAACTTTGCTTTTGTCATCCGAGATCCAAAAATCCAGATTGGACACCGACTTCACTGTATACCATTTTCGAAAATTCGATTTTCTGGTTTCACAAAGTGGGAGCTCCAGAAAGACTGTAGTATGGTGCATGAGTAAGTCTCATCTCATTTCATGGCATGGCATGTAGGATTCCAACCTATGATTGCATATTCTTGTTTGGAATTGTTGATGTGAATGTGAAAAGTGTCAAAGGTGAACATTGCATATGCACTTACGTGAGGAATAACCTTCATAGGTGATGATGCTTTTTTCAACCGGAACTGGGCTGGAGCATGTCAGTCAAGTAACGGAACTAGTGTCACTGCTAGATCGTCCGCGGCTCGCGCCGCACTCCTACAAAGACAAGAAAGAAGAAGTGGTCTACAGGGCCGCCGTGGCCGCCTCCGATGCCTAAGTCGCCGCCAGGAAAGATGATCACAGAGGAGGAATGATTTTGCGCACCTTCACCGAGGGTGGCCTGATACATATAAGGTATGTTTCCCAATCGATAGTAATAGCGATTCTTTCCCATTCGATGGCATTAAGGATTCTTCCCATTGTATGGGATATTTTCTATTTTTATCGAGCATCTAAGCCATTAAGGATAATCGGGAGCGCTTATCGAGAATTATCCTACTTCCTTATTGGTGATTTGGTTTGATTTACAGGATAAGCAAATATTGGGAATTATCCTACTTCTCGACGTGATTTGGCCTGATTTATAGATAGCGCTTATCGGAATTACCCTACTTCCCTTATCGTGAGATTCGGGTTTGATTTACGTGATACGGCTCTTTGCTTGGGCCTATATTCGGGGGATGTCATCAAGGGTCTATCATAGTACCGGGCCCGTTTAACCCTTTGATCGCGCTCGGGCCTCGCGCACCTATTATTTCAAATCCCATCGCTTCACCCCCCAAATTCTCACTAAGCTGCAGTAAGGGTCGCATCGCTTTCTGACGTGATATCCACATACTTAGATGGTTTGATTAGTTTTATCGCTTCTTTATTTGGTTCGCCAATTCGAGCCGCTGCTTCGCCGCAGACCTTCCGAACCGAGCTACTTAACCTCCCGGGCTATTCTACTCGGTGGTTTCAGGGTTTTTTTAATCGAAGCCATTCGCCTCCCTTGAACCGAGCCGCAAGGCTCTTTTAAAACTGAGCTACATGGCTCCTTAGCTACTTTACCTTCCGAACCGAGCTACTTGCCCCTGCTATTCCCGCTCCCGAAAGCATTTATACTCTTTTTGAACCGAAGATTCGCTTCGGCCGCTTGCGCCTTCCGAACCGGGTTTACGAAGCCTGACTATTCTCGGCTCCCGAGCTGTTTATGCTCTTTTAAACTCAGTTATTCGTTTCCCGGGCCGCTGCGCCTGAACCGGAGCTACTGCTCTCGGCCGAGGCCTTATAGCCGCTGGGCCGCATGGCCCGGGTTAAGCAATACTGAGCCCATCAAACCGAGCCGTGGGGCCGCATGCCATTCCGCTGAAATAACTACTTCGGGCCGCATTTACCGAGCCGGCGCTTGAGCTTGTCAAACTAAGCCGCCAGCCCGCGGGCGCCCGAGGCCTTCCCCGAAGCAAAGAGCTCTACAACCGAGCTATCGAGGCTCCCAGCGGCGCCTTCCTTTAAGTCGTAAGAGCTCGCAAACTGAGCCACCGAGGCTTTTGCTCGAGGCCTTCCCCGAGCTAAAGAGCTCAGAACCGAAAGGCTACCGGAGGCTCTAGCCCCGAGGCCTTCCCGAAAGCAAAAGAGCTCAAGAACCGGGTCGCCATATACGGGCTATTCGCCCGAGCTTAAACTGGCCTCGGGCTACATACCGGTGAGCAAATGAGTCGGCCAAACCGAAATATTGGGGCCTCGGGCGCTGAGGCCTTCTCAGCCAAGAGCTCTACAACCGAAGCCATCGAGGCTCTAGCGCTAAGGCCTTCCCCCGGCTGGCAGCTTTGTAAATCGAATACGGGCCAGGGCCGTACGGGCTATTCCCGCTTTAGCCAAATTGCCTTGCCATGGATTAAGGTGAGCAAATGAGCTCGCCAACCGGAAATGACGGCTCCGTAAGACTGAGCCTTTCCCGGAGCCTAAAGAGCCTCTACAACCGGGGCCGCTGGGGTGGCCGCACGGGCATTCCGCCTCCAGCCAACCGCCTCGCAACATGGCCCGAGGTGAGCAAATAGCTCACAACCGAGCCGCCGGCCCGGCGCCGAGCCTTCGAGCTAAAGAGCTCGCAACCGAGCCACCGAGGCCCCGAGCCTTCGGGCTTTTGGGGCGCTAGGCCTTCTGAGTTAAGAGCTTTGTGGCCCAGGCCTCTTGAGGCTCTTAGGCGGCGAGCCCCTTCCCCAGGCGAAGAGCAACGCAAGGCGGGCATTTGGGGCTCCATGGGCGTTGAGGCCTTCCGGGAGGCCCCAGGTCGTTGGGGGGCTGCATGGAGCTGTCTGCTGAGCCCCTAAAGTTGTCTCATAGGCTACATGGCTGAGGTGGCGGGTTGAGCTCGTCAAAGCCCAGTCGGCCCAGGGCTCCAGAGTGGGCTCACATGGCCTTCCCGAGCTAAGAGCTCTACAAGGCGAGCCATAAGGCTTTGGGCGGCGAGGCCTTCTTTGGAATTTGAAGAGCTCTGGTGGCCGTGAGGCTTTTAGGCGTGATCCTTCACGAGTTGAAGACGCTCTGCAAACTAGTATTTGGGAGCTGCATAAATTGTCACACTTTGAGCTAAAGCTGTCTCTTAGGCTACATGACTGAGGTGGCTTGGTTAGGCTCGTCAAAGCTGGCCGTTGGGGGCTCAGAGTGGGCGTGAGGCCTTTACATTGAACCTCTTGCAAATTAGGTGATGGGACTCAGAGTGGGCGCCACGAAATTTGAAGAGCTCTAAATTGGGCAGTGTGGTACACATGGGCTATTACGCACGGTAAAGCGTCTCTTAGGCTACATGGCTGAGGTGGCTGATTGAAGGCTCGTCAAAGCGAGCCATTGGGACTCGAGTGGGTGCTTCGAGGCCTTCACCCCGAGGCTAAGAGCTCGTACAGGCGACGGCCCGAGGGGCTCATGGGGCGAGGCCTTCCCGGTGAAGAGCTCATGCAGGCTAGGGCGGGGCTCCATCAGGCTAAGGTGCTGCGAGGCTAAGGCTCATCTGGCGAGCGGCGGCGTATGGGCGTGGGCCCCGTCACGTTTGAGGCTGCATCTGGCGAGGCGGTGGGGGGCTCGATGGCGCTGAGGCCTTCCCGAGAATTTGAAGGCTCATGCAGGGCGACGGCCGGGGCTGTGGGCTGAGGCCTTCAGGCTGGAAGGCTCATGCGACTGACGACGAGAGGCTCTATGGGCGTTGAGGCCTTCAGAAGTGAAGAGCTCATGCGACGGCGGCCCGGGGCTCGATGTGGATAGCTGAGGCCTTCTGGTACAGCTCATGCAAGCGAGCTCTGCGAGGCTCTTAGGCTGAGCCTTATGGGCTATAGTGCTGGTGCGATGACTCTTGGGCTGCATGGCCTAAGTAAAGTGGTCGAGCTTCTTCAAGCGAGCTCTTGAAGGTGGCGTTTTGACACACTTCTTGGAAAGATGCGGGTATCTTTAATGCTGGTTTATGGAGAATTGGAAACGATTGCGAGACTTCCCGAGCGCTTTAGCCTTCTTATAAATGGCATCTTCTTTCTTTATGGAGCCTATATAGGTTCCTTCCTTTTTTGGGGGTGGCCCAGAATGCTAGTAATGAAGCTTGAGGCTTGGTCATGCTGCATTAGGGGATCGCACGGGGATTACGTTTCGGGTTCAGATGGACTCTGCTGTGGGGTTGTGTTTCACCAGTCTCATATGGGAGTTATGTTATTCCCTAGGCACGTGCTAGGGGATGCGTCACAGAGAGGGCGGTACACTTTTTGTCTGCCTTTCCCGACCCTCTCCTCTTCTTCCTCTTTCTCTTCCTTCTTCTCCTTCTCCTTCTTTTTCTCGTTCTCTTTTCCTCCTTTTCCTTTTCTTCCCCATCTCATTCTCCTTTCCTTTCGCACACTCTCTTCCCTCTTTCCCTCTCTTTCTTCTCCTTCTCCTTCTTTTTCAGTTTCTCTTTCTCTTTCCTTTTCCTTCTTCTTCTTTTCCATGCTTCCTTTCTCTCTCTTGAGGTTTTTTTTTTTTTTTAGGGAAGCGCATCTTGTTTGTTTCAGAGATGTAAGAATAAATCTTGATTGTAATATTGTATCTTTATTGAAATTAAGAGATATTTTATTCTTTGAATTTTGAACTTGCAAGTCGATGTAATTTTCTTTTGTTCTACATTTGACTATCTGAGACATCGACCAGTCGTCGCCTTACGATTCGTCATCTACAGCTGATAATACTTTATTTAATATTCTAATAGAAGTCTCTTGATAAAAAGCGACTTAAGGTGTTCAGCATTCCAGGCATGATGCAGAACTTTTCCTTCCTCCGTCTGGAGTTCGTAATTGCCCGGTCGGCGATCACTGAGAATCGATCTTAGGAGCCCTCTAGTTGGGTCTTAGTTTTCCATGTGTCTTTGGATTCTTCCTTCTTTGGCAAGAGCTTTTTAAGAACTAGGTCCTGCCCGAACGTAACTCCTGGGTTTGACTTTTGGTTTGTAATACCTCATGCCGTCTCTTCCTTTAGTGATAATCTTACGTGCGCTTTAGGACACCTTTCGCACTTTTCATCTAGAATTCTAAATTTGGCGGAGAGCCTCTTCGTTGTGTTCAGTAGCACTTGACTCGATTCTTGGTGACTTTGTCCGTCTCGGCTGGCGGGGGCTCACATACCGATCAGAAAGCAGTGACGGGGTTTCTGGCCGTGACTTGCTAGCGTTGTTAATATTCACCCGTAACACCTCGGGGAGGTATTCTACCCATTTGCCCTTGAGATCCTCTAA